>CAOKZL010005586.1:0-10213 GCA_948472985.1 Iguana delicatissima | reverse complement strand
AAAACTGTACCCTTCCCAAAAACCCCCTCAGCCAATGGTAGCTCTCCAACTAAGAAATTTACAAGACAAAGGCAGCATGGGGGATGAATCAAGCACAAAAAGTTTAAAGGAAAAATCTTCTTTTAAGGGGGCAGACTCTGGCAGTTAATACACAAGCAAAAAAATAATTGTTGGATTATAGTTTTGGCTGTACCAATACAGCACATTTTCTGTTATTTTTGATAAAATGGTTTCCCAATGCAACGGGAAAGTTTAAGTCAAATGGTGAATCCATGAATTTCCTGGGATCAGGAAGCGGGCATTCAAACTGTCTTTTTGCCTAATGGCAACATTGCCCAGAATGTAGAAGTGATGTCTTGTTTGTTCCTGAATTACCCCTTAAATCCCCCAGTGTGTTGTTTTAAAAAAAAGGGGATTTGAAATACTTTTCAAGAAAAGGGAAATGACTTACCAAAAAAATGTCCCTTTTTGCAGAAGCATTTCAGAAAAAGGTGTCAAATGAGTTACATCTTTCAGCTCAAAAAAAACGGCTAGAGAAACAGATGAATGAGGGCAGCCTTACCTATGGGTTGCACATCGCTTTAAAAGGCAGTTCTTGAACTACAGAACCAAGTTGGGCCCTACAGGAACCCAAGGGAATCAACAACACAAGGAAGTGTCCCCAGGGGTAACTTGTGTTGAAAAAAAGTCATCAGACCCCCCATTTCATCCAAACTAAAAGAGAACCACTAAGGTACTGGATCTCATTCACAGTGATTTATTTTCCATTTAATTTTTCCCACTTGGTGGAAACAGAAAATGTTTAATTTTTGTATGATTTTTAAAGGTATTGTGTTACTTATCTCCTGAAAGAGAAGAGTCAAGCCCAAAAACATGTTTGTCAGGGTGAGAGCCAAGTTTGAAAACCCCTAAAGCTCTCCAGACAGATGGTGTGGTGGTTTTTTCCCCCACATCCCCCACAAAAATTTTTTCCCTGGAAGACAGGGGGTTTTTGCACAGGGGGGAAAGGTTCCTTACACTCCTGAGAAATGGGACTGCTGAAAGGAAACTAGATCTCTCCTGGAAAATGACAAAGTGCATCCCGGGCAGATGCTACTTCCCAGTAAATTTTGGAGTGATGCCTTTATCCCCGCAACGTATCTCCAGAATAGATTGCCAAAAAAAGGGGGCCCAAATCAAACACCATTTCAACTATGGCATGGAAGAGTACCAGACATGAAACACATTAGAACCTTTGGAAGTATTGTATATTCATACATACCACAAAAGAAGCGACACAAACTAGATGCAAGAGTAAAAACCATTTTGGTGTGTCCTGGAAGAAAAAAGGCTAAAAAAAAAAATAAATTTTAAAAAGACTGGTAAACAAAGGCATGTAGTTTACTTTGATGAACAAAGCAGAGTTGATAAGAGGGGGAACAGTCATAAACTTTCCAGATGAACGAGAGATTATTTAAAATCACTGGAAAAAAGACAAGTGTTAAACCTTTCTTAGAAGTCAGATGTTGCCTTCATCTAAAGACCACAAAGCAGCTACACAACCTGATTCTGAAAAAGGGAATGAGAATGCCTAAAAGAAAAGGCCAAAAGGCAGAGAGCATACCCCCTAAAGAAGGGGATGCAGATGGCTCTGACCAAGCCCCTACCAGGGATGCTGCAGAGACAGACGAGGTTCCAGAACGGGTTTCCCCAAAAATCAGTGCCCCCAACAAAGGTGTCCCCGCTCCATTTTTCCCTTTTTCTCGGGGTCCGGGGGGAAACCCCAAATACCAAATTTTTAACACAAAACTGGGGAAATCAGCTCAGAGCACTCAGCTTTTACAAGAGGCGGGGGAAAATTAAAGGGGAAACCTTTTAGCTCTGTCTACAGAGTCAAATCATGCACAAAAACAAATTCAGAATAAATCAATTAATGTTTTATTGAAAAGTAAACAAATAAGACAACAATCACACCACTAACTAAATAAGAAATAGGAAAATAGAAATGAAGTCAGGAATAAGAAAAACCCCACCTGTTCACAAAGTCCTGGACCTGGAGAGAAAAATGGAAATTTTTTTGGAGTTGCTGTGCAAACTGGTAGCAAAAACGGGAAAATTTAAAAAACCCGGCTTTCTAACCCATAAAAATCAGGGGGTTTTATAACAAAGTTGTCCCTTTTACTCATGTCATAAACTTTGAGAACAAATTTAAAACTTTAAAAGCACCAAAGAAGCTTAGAAGTGGAAAAAAACATATCAATATGCACCCCCAAGTGTCAATTAATGGAACTTCTATGGTGTTGTTATTTAGGGGCGCAAATCAGATATCTTGGAGATGAAAGGGAATCTCCAACCCCAATTTAAATGCCCGCCAAGGGGGTTGGGATTCCCGTCATTAACCAGCTGCTTCCTTGTGTCTGTTTTTCCCCAGGATCCTGGCAAACATAGCCAGGGTGCATGGAAAGGTCAAATTATTTGATATCACAAAGGGATATCTAGTGCTAAAAGTTTATCCCTACAACATCAGTGTTCCCCAAAGGCCATCAAGCTTTGAAGAAATTGAACAGATGCCTGCAACTGAGGCAGCAAAAGTGGAAAAAGGGGCAGAAAAAGAAAGAAATAGATGCACTGCATAAAATTTAGCATGGACACTTATTTGAATTTTCCAAGGGAAAAAAAGTTTTTAATAAGGGGTTTCAAGCTAAAAACTGGATGCAAAAGGGAAAAGGGGGTGGGCAGTTGCACAAGGTTTCTCACAAAAATTTTGGGGAATAGACTTTGATGAGACATTTGCACCTGTTGTCAAACACAGTAACATAAGACTTTTTTGCTGTTTCCCAAAAACAAAATGTAAACATATGTAAAATTCCTTTTTACATGGAGAAATAACAGAGGAACTGTACATGCAAAAACCCTTTACAGGCTTTGTAGACCAGAAGCAACCACATCTGGTTTGCAAGCTGAACAAGGGTTTGATGGACTTAAACGGGGGCCCCTAAAAGCTTAATGAGAAACTAGACACAATGTTCAATTGGGTTTTTAAGGGAGAAGCAGATCAGTGTTTTAAACCCCAAAACCCAAAAAAGGGGTTATTAACCTTTATCCTGACCTATGTTGATGATTTGATTATAGCCACCAACAAAAATAAAGACTACTCAGAAGTTGTACATCATTTAACAAAGAAGTAATTAAAAGAGTTAGGAGATGCAAGATTCTATTTGGGCCCCGGAGATTCAAAAAAAATGGATCTTTTCTATTAAATTAAAAAAAAATTACTGAACTTTTAGAAAGCTTAGGACTCCAAGATGCCAAAATACTGTAGCAACGCCCATACCACAGATTTTCTTAAAAATACTAAAAAAAAGGATGCTTTACCAGATAATAGTCTCTACAGAACAGCAAAAAAAAACCCCGGGTACCTTTAACCAACACAAGGCCTATTTGCACCCCGTGAGGGATTTGAGCAGGAAATTTAGCCCCCCCACAAAAAAAGATTAGACTGGAGAAAAAAGGGTGGCTAGATATTTAAAAAGGGACAACCAAACTTTAAATTGAAGCTACGAGTAAGAACCCAAAGGAAAAAAAGACCCATGAATTGGGGGGGATACTGCAGATTATCACTCAGTCATGGTTTTTTTTATTTTTGTATGGAGATGGCCCTGTTTCTTGGGCAACCCCTTTTTTATCCTTGAAAAAGAGTAAATTTCAGCATCAGAACCATGTAGGGGAAATTTTATGGCTTGATCCCTTGTTTTTCTGATTTTGGAATAAATGAAGAAAAACCAATTCAAGTTATGGGAGACAACCAAAGCTGTATTAAACTTTCTAAAAAGGAAATACACCCGCAGCAAGCACATAGGAACAAGAAACCCCAAAAACCTGAGCTCCCAGAGAAGGGAAAACAAGAGGATCTACTGTCCAACCACTGGGGACCTAGCTGATATTCCCCCCCGGGGGCTTTGGCCCCGGGGGAAATGGGACTTCAGGAGTGCGTGCACGGTCCCAAAAAGGGGGGGGAGTGACAACCTTGGCATGCCTTTTTTAACTGGCTAGTTTATTTGCATGTCTATTGGTAAGGAAAAGCCCAGAGAGGCCTTTCCCGTTTGTTGGTTAAAACCTCTTCCTCCACAAATTCCCGGGTTTTTTTGAAAAAAAAGGTTTTTGGCCATTTAGTCCTTTTTCCTTTTTTCCTTTTCCCCTTTTTACCCCAAAAACATGCTCTGAGATTTTCCCACAGGGGTTATTGGCAGCAACAGTGAGTGTTTATTTTTTTTCCCACCCCTTTTTCAAGAATTGAACCTGTGTAGACCATGTACAAATTTTGGAAAACTCCCTTAATTTTAACCAAACCCGTTTTTTTGTTTATTTTGAGCTAGATCAAGTCAGTCAGTCAGTGCCTTTGTTACTTTTTCAACCCTGAGGCAATAAAAACTTTCAAAAATACTTAAAAAAAAGCTTATAAATATACAATATGTTACAGTACATATAAATACATATAATACAATTGCATAACCAGATATACACTAAACTACAATTTTCAAAAACAAAAAAATATGCACTTATGGTATATTAAAAATTATGCTAGAATTATAACTGTATTTTAATTTTTTTTTAAAATTATTAAATATAATTTTAAGAAACAGAGTAGAATAAATATCACTTTAATAACAAAAAAAATTCTTCCATAGGGAGTAAACATTTTTCCCCCAAAAACATCCTTTCATTTACTTGACTCTCATCAAGAAGGAATTCTTATTTAGGTTACTCTTTAGCTTCCCCCAAACATATTATCAATTGTAACATAACTTTACGAGTTCTAATAGCAGAATAAATAAACTTTGCCATTCCTTTTTTTTTTTCAGTATCTTTTAAAAAATACCTCAATACCTCCCGAGCTTCCTGGAAACTTACTAGTATTGGTGTTATTAAATTTTTTCGTTATCCTTATACAAATTACATGAAAAAAAGGAATGTGATAGAGATTCTACTACTCCTGCTCCACATGGGCACACATGCCCCAAATTTAATTTGATGGGAAAACCCTCTAATATAGCTGATGGAATTCATTAAATTTGGTTTTGTCCCAGTGATATTTTGGAATATTTAAACTTTGTTTGGTTTTCCCCCCCCCTTTTATTTTTAAAGACAAACCTAAATTACTAGGAGAACAAGGGGACATGCTGCAATATAAAGGGGGATTTTGGGGGGGGATGTCCCCCAATTCTTTGTGCAAGAATTAACTTTGCTGTGGGGAAATTAAGTGTGAGAAGGAAACTGTCTGAGAGACCCAATTTCTGAAATTTTTCATTAATAACTTTAAACAATTTTGTTTTATATGTGTCTCTCTTTATAAAGTAAAAGCCAGTCCCCCGGCCAAAAAAGGGGCTCAACCAATTCCCAGGTCCATCTCCAAAGGGGGACACTCTAATATGAGCAGCCCACTTCTTTCGTAGGCCTATGGTAACCAAACCCCCAAAAAGTTTCCTGAGAAAAGTTGATAGCACAGATTCTACTGATGGAGAAAAACCCCCAATCCACAGTGGTATTCCAAATAGCAGTTGAGGTAAAATTAGCTTGATATACCTTTCATGCTGGAGGTATAAACTGGCCTTCTTTCGTGTAAAAAAAAACGGAGCTAGATTAAGTGTGTTTTTTGGGGGGGAGTTAAAGAAGTGGGGGCTGGGAAAGTTCAACTTCCGTTTAGTGCATTTACTAAAAAACTCTGCTGATTGAGAGTCTCATTACCAAAGTCTCTAATATTCAATATTTTTTTTAATTTCCCCAACAGTCTTCCAAATCAGCCTCCCTCTGCCCCCCCTTGGAAAAGCAGTGGGAATTTTTGGATGCACCTGGGGGGCAATGGCCCCGATGTGTCAAGATGAGCTGAGATGAGCCAGGATATGTTGAGGCTTAAATTTTTGGTTTCCCAAAGGGTTTGCCAGGATTTGGGTGGCACATGCCAGGATATGATGAGATCTGTCGGGGTTGGCCCGGACTTGCTGGGACGTGCTGGGATGTTCCATGATAAACCGGGGTGTGTCAGGATGTGCCCGGGGTGTGCCAGGATATGGATAATGGGGCTGGAATCCCGAATGTTCTGGGGGGTGCCAGGATTCCTGGGATGTGCCTGAATGTGTGGATAAAGCCAGGATATGCCAGGACGCGCTGGGATAAGCCTGGGTGAGCCAGGGTCACCCCGGGTGGCTTTGGATTTGCCAGGATATTTCAGGATCTACCAGGATCTCCTGGGATATGCCGGGGTGGGTCAAAACATGCCCGGGAATTTTTGCTGGGACTGCCAAAATGTGCCAAAAAATGTTGGGGGTCTGTCAGAAATGGAGGAAATTTGGGGGGATGGGTAAGTACCAGAATGTGCACACATAAAACTGGGATGTCCGTGATGTTCTGGTATGTTCTGGGGGAAGGCAGGAAAGACAGGAAACCCGGGACTGCTGGGATGTTTCCAACCGAATGTGCGGGGATGTCCTGGGATGTTCCAGGATTCACTGGGATGTACTGAGATGTGCCAGGAGGGCTGAAATGTTCTGGGTTTAGGGGGGAATTCTTGAGATGTGCGGGGAAGGGCCGGGGATTTCCCCAGATGTGCTGGGATATGACAGGATATGCCAGGATAACAGCGGGTGGAAAATGTGCCGGGGATCTGCTGAGATCCCCCGGGGGAATGGCCAGGATGTTTTTGGGATATGCCAGGAGAATCTAGGATAGCCAGGAGGGTGCCAGGATGAGCTGGCTTTTGGCCAAAAAATGGGGCCAGGATGTGCCAAAAGAGGGTGGGGAAGGGGGGGGAATGTCCCCCGGATATTAAAGTCCCCGGGACTATCAGGATATGCTAAATGTCCCGACAAAATCCCCGGACCCCTGGAAATGTGCCCCAAGGTGACCGAGATGTGCCTGGTTTGACCCAGGATATTTCAGCTTTAAGGATCTTTGGGATGTGGTTAAAAAGGGGCTTCCCATTATCTAGGCTTATCAAAGGGAGACATTTCTCCTTCAGGTAAACCAAGGGTTAATGAGATGTTAGGATTACATAAAAGGGTCACAGGGTGAGAGTTGCCCAAACCCAAAAAGGGAAAAAGGGTCAAAATCACAGGTCACAAGGTGAGAACTGACCAACCAAAAGGAAAGGGGCCCGGGATTTTGGAGATGCTTCCAGATCCTTCCAAGGAGGAAAATAAAACTTCTGAGAGGCCATGTGGCCAGAAACACAGAAAAAAAAGAGAGAGAGTGGGGCCAATGGACCCGGCAGGGATGCCGTGGGTTTCCCGGACCCCCCCCTTTCCTTTTTACCATTTCATTTTAACCTAATTGTGAGTAACTAGAAATAAGAAATTAGTCGCGTTAGGGATGTTGTTATTTTGGGAATTGGCTGATCTTAAGAATGATCTGTGCTGTTATATCTGTTTTGTAAAATCTTGTAACTAAGTGTACCTGGGAGAGGGGGGGGGTTTTTAAGTGTGATATTGTTTATTTTCATGCCTTGATTAAAACACTTTTTTTAAACCTCCGTTTCTCTCCATTTCCACGCCAGGGGGATATTTCATAGGGCCTCTCACTCAGGGGGGGGGGAGGTGGGGAAATTCCTTTTGATTAGGATTTAAAAAACCCCCCCTGTTTGTCTAAGAATTTATAATTCGGGGGGGTGGAATATTTTGATAGAGTTGGGGAGATTGCCAAACTTTCCTCTAACCGCCCTTTTGGGAAAGGGTGGCAAGAACCCAGTAAAAGCATGGGGGGGGGAATTTCCCGTCTTGCAAGGCTGGAAGTGAACTTAAGACTTAAAGAAACCTACAGTGTCACAGCAAGGGGGGGGCCAAGACATCCCGGTTGTGCCAGAATATGCCAGGAGCTCATGGGATGTGTCAGGATTCCCAAGATGTGTGGGGTTCCAAAATGCCGGGGCATGCTGGGGTATGCCAGGATACACTGGAACGGGAGCTGGGGATCTGGGGGTTGCAGGGCCCAGAGAACACAGAGACCACAGAGCAAGAAAAAGGTTTTTTTACGCACGGGCTTTTGGCTGGATGTTTCCAAAAAACCCAAAAGCCCCGAATTAAACACCCTTTTAAAACAAAATTCACCAAAAAGGGAAAAGAGGGGAGGCCCCCCCGGGTTTGCCCCCCGGGGTCAAAATACCACATCCCTTTTACTAGTAATTTCCCCCCCCAAAACCCCCAAAGTGTTTATCTAACCACAATTACCGCTGTCAGTCAAAAACAAACAACACCCTGGCTACGTATAACATCCTAGCTACGTGAACATTGGTTTTCTTTGACCTTTTTACCCTTCTTAAACTTTTTCCTTCCTTACCAAGCCCCCGGGTCTACTTTTTTTCTAATTTTTTTTTTTTCTAATTCATACCTATATCACTGGGGGTTGAATGAGCTGGAAAGGGGAGGACGTGGTAGGATTTGCTGAATATGCCGAGATATTTGGGTATCTCCCAACTTCGGGGATATCCCCATTTACCTGGACCAACGGGGATACCAAACCTTTGGGGGATGTGGGAATGGGCTGAGAGCGGGAATTTGGGCCAGGATTTTGTTGGGATATGCCAGGACGTGGGGGATATCCCCCGGGATCCCCTGGAATGTCCCAAAATGTTTTGGGGATGTCCCGGGGATGTGTCGGGATGTGTAAAAACTTGTTGGAGTAGGGGAGGGCAGTTTTAACACGGATTAGGGTTTACCAGCCGGAAATTTCCCCGGGGATGTCCCGGGAGGGCGGGGATGCCCCAAAGGATCTGTCAGGATATGCGGGACAGATACCAAATCCCGGGGATGTTTTAATGCACCAGGATGTCCCCAATGGTTGGGATGTGCCGGATCTTTTGGGTTATGCCAGGTGGGCCAGGGGCCCCCGGGGAATGTGCGGGGATATTGACAATTTTCCCGGGAAAATATGCCAAGATGTTTCCGGAGGGTGTGGGATGTTCCCAGATGAGCCAGTTTCAGGATGTTCGGGATGTTTAGGGGCATGCGGGGAATATCCCTGGATCTAGGGGGGATCTGTGGAATGCCCAGGATATCCCGGGATATGCTGGGAGGGCTGAGATTTTTTGTTTGGGGGGGATGCGGGGAAGGGATGGGGAAAGATGTGCTGAATGTTCCTGGAGGCCACATGTCTCAGGATGTGTAAAAAAACCCCGGGGATATGCTTGGTTTACCCAGATCTGCGGGGACGTGTGGGGATAGGGAAAATATACAATGAGTAGCCTTGTATGTAAAGGGATGTTTTCACCGGGAAGAGACCCGGGGACTTAAACTCAGAAACCCCCGTCCAGAGCATCTGGGTAAGAATTAAGGGAGCGAGAAACAAAGGGATATTCTGGTGGGGGTTTACTACAGACCTCCAACCCAGGCCCGGGGGGAATTTATGAGCCCTTTCCCCAACCAAATGACTGCACATTCAAGGAGGAGAGACACAGTAACAATAGGAGATTTCAATTACCCAAAAATGGAGTCAAATTTTGCCAAGACAGCAAGGGGCCAGGAAATTTTTTGCTTGTCTTGCAGACAACTTCATGGTCCAGAAGGGGGAAGAGACCACAAGGGGATCAAAATTCTAAAATTTGATCCCACCAACAGGGGTGACCTTGTTAATGAGGTAGAGGTGGTTGGATCTTTAGGGGGGGGTACCACGCCCTAGTGGAATTTGGCATTCAGTGGGGAAAGGGGAAGATAAGTGGGAAGGAGAAGATAAGTGTAGCCAAGTTAACCTTAGATAAAAAGTGGACTTCTGTAAACTTAGGGGGCTGCTGTCTGGAATTTTGTGGTCAAGAATAGTGAAAGGGAAAAAGGGGTTTAAGGCATGGGAAATTCCTTAAAAGGGGGAAAACCCAAGGCACAAATCTAAAAATTTTGCCCAAAAGGAGGAAAAATGGAAGGCATCTGGGAAAAAACCAGAAAAGGGTTTACTAAAAAACTCTCAGCTGAGCTAAGTGTTAAAAAAAACATGTATAAAAAGAAAAGGGGGGAAAACCCCCCAAAAAAGAATTTAAGCAAGTAGCCCAAAAGGGGGTCAGAATGGAAAGCGAAAAAGTTAAATGGCCAAGACATTAAAAAAAAATAAAAAAGCTTTTTTAAATTTTTTTGTCCGGGAAAAAAAAAAGGGAGACGATTTTTTGGGTACTTGCAAAAAAATTTTTTTTCGTGGGAAAAGAAAAGGCGAATTCTTTTTCAAACCTTCTTTTCCTTTAAGTTTTTTTCCCCAGGAA
>CAOKZL010005582.1:0-11000 GCA_948472985.1 Iguana delicatissima | reverse complement strand
TAAGCTGTTCCAGATAGGAATCATCCCTACTGGGTGGCGGTTCAGTATTGTTGTCCCCTGTATAGAAAAGGGGAGAGATTCAATCCCCAAAATTATCACCAATCAGTCACTTGGACATAATATCAAAAGTCAATGGCAGGTTCCATTTGAACAAGCTCCAATCCTGGGCAGAGGAAAATGACATCATAACAGAGGAACAGGCTGGTTTTCGCCATGGTAGGAGCACAATCGACCATTGTTTTGTGCTCACTCATCTGACCCTAAAAAAGCCTGTTGAAAGTGAAAGGAAGTTTATATGTGGCCTTCACAGATTTTACTTCTGCATTTGACTCAATAGGCAGACAGCGACTGTGGGGGAAATTGTCACTCACAAACATAGATAAACGTTTGTTGTTTTTGTTGAAACAATTACATTCATACACTGACTTAAGGGTGAGGGTTGGTTTATCAGGTACTCTCTCTGGTAATGTCAAAACCCCGGAATGTCAGGCAGGGTTACCTGTTGGCCCCCTTTCTGTTTAATTTCTATGTGAACAATCTCGTTTCTGATTTGAGTTCTGCAGATTGTTTCCCCACCCTCTGTTGGAAACAGGAAAATCCAAATGCTGCTATATGCTGATGACATGGCCCTCTTATCTATCACTCAGGCCCTTTTTGCATGGCATTTGGGAAGAAAGGGCCCCTTGAGCATCGCGTAAATGTGAGGAGCGGTCTGCATGATGCACTCACATTTACGCGACCTCAAGAGCAGCACATATGAACCTTTTTATTTTCGATTTTTTAGCCAAAAATAGTGGGTGCTTGTGCACCGGTCAGGGGCCTGGGGTGAACTTACCTGCCCGTGGAGCCTCTGGAGCCAGGCCAGTCACGCTTCCTGTCCCAGTGCAGCCTACAGCTCCCAGGCTGCGTAGCAGAAGGAAGGGGCAGTGCGCGGTGCGGGCAGGTGCTCGCACGAACCAGGAAGCTGCTGCGGGAGCCCAAGCAGCAGGGACGCGAAAGCCTTCCTCTAAAGCAATGGTTCTCAACCTGTGGGTCCCCAGATGTTTTTGGACTTCAGCTCCCAGAAGCTCCAGCCACTATTGTCAATGCTCAGGGCCTCTGGGAGCTGAAGTCCAAAAACATCTGGGGACCCACAGGTTGAGAACCACTGCTCTAAAGGCTTCTCGTGCTAGCTCTGCCCCCCACCTCCACAAAAAGATAAGGTGCGAAAAGGCTCTCAGATAGGTTTGAGGAGACTTCTATGAAAACTAGGCAAGGTTTGCAGTCAGGAGAATTTGGGTATCTACCATTCCAAAGCTAAAATATTGGCTTTCTCTAAAAGGAAGCATCCCCACAAATGGTACTTGGATGGTCATCTGATTGAGCAATGTTATAGTTTTTAAATACCTGGGGGTACATTTTTCCTATAATGGAAATTGGAAATGGTATTTAGAGGCAGCAAAACTTCTAGCTTGGATGACAGCAAAAGCAATACTAACCTTTGGAAAGGTTAGTGGAGGTTCCTTGGTAGGCTCCATTCTAAAAATCTTTATGTCCAAAGTCCTGTTCCAATTACTATATGGAGTAGGCTATGGTGACAGGCCCACATTGCAGTAGTTGAAACCATACAGAACAGATTCTTGAAAGAACTGTTAGCTTTGCCCCCGGGAGTACCCTCTTCATTGCTAAGGCTGGAAGTGGATCTCCTCACAAGGCTAGAATCCACAAAGCAGTTATACTTTATGGGAAAAGATTGATGAGCTTGGATGATTGCAATCTAGCAAAACAATGTTTTACTGAGCAACTTGCTAAGGGAGGATGTGCCCTCTCTTGGACAACACTGTCCCTTTCCTATTTTGAAAATGTCCAGGCTTCTATCACTCATAAGGACAAAAACTCTATTAGAGATTGGATTTTTGAGTTGGATTCCTTTGTAAATATGCTTGCTAGTCAACAGCAAGTGTTCTCTCCATGGTACAACCTTACAAAGAAGGAACAATATTTCCAGCAGCATTTTCAAGACTTAACTTCCGTTGCTCTGAGAAAAGCCTTTACTGCCCTCTGCTACCAGACAATGCCTTCAGTGTATTTAGAGGGAAAGTATAAAGGGATCCCTTATACACTGCATTTGTGTATTTGTGGTTCTAGGGAGGTGGAAGACCTAGCCATTATCTTGTTTCACTGCCCACTGTATAGGGACCCCAGGAATCATTTCCTGGGAGACCTTTTGAAAGCGAGGGCAGGTTGGACACTGCCTGATATTATTTGTGACCTATAGGCAGACCATTCCAAATCTATTACACTGAAGATGGCCACCTTTGCAGTAGCAACCCAAAAGATCCGCTGCAAATTTCTGGAAACTTAGCAGTGGACTGCAAAGGGGACCAGTTGTTGTAGTTTTATTGTTACCCTGGCATTTCCCCCTGTAATTTTATTTGATTTTATTCCTGTATTTCCTCCTTTGTATTTTGTTGATTCTTTTTGGTAAGCATGCTGGCTGCATTATTATAATATTTTCCCGCAGTGCTTTTGTAATATTTTGTATTGGATGTTGTCCCACAGGCAAATAAACTTAGCGATGAAAATCATTTATTGGACATTCTTGCTTGGTTTTTGGCTTGGTCTGACCCCGTAAAAACTGGCTAAAAAGACCCCGCTAGGTTACCCTGCCTCTTGCATTGCTATAGCTCACGCTCTGGCTAGTTTCCATTCCCCACCATGTGGAGCACATTGAGGTGTCCCCCAAGGGACCCCAGAAATCACGGGGAGCACTGGAATTGTGAAATGCTACTTGGCTTCCCATCCATGCCAGCAGCCCCGCAGGCTAAGTTTATGAGCCAGTGAGCAATGAGGAAGGGAAAGGCAAGCAGCTTCATTGCTGCCAGGGACTCTAGGGCCATTTCTGCATGACACTTTTATAGTGCTATTGTTCCACTTTCAACATCCTGTGGAAGTGTGGGCTTTGCAGTTTAGGGAGGGGCATTTAGAATTCTCAGCCAGAGAGCTCTTTGGCCTCAGTAAACTACAAATCCCAGAATTTCACAGGATGTTGAAAGTGGAATAATAGCACTAGAACAATGCAGTGTGGAAACGGCCAAAGTAGCAGCAGGTATGGGGAGATGGGGCTGGAGGGCCTGCTGAGGAGCATCTGTTAGGAGGGAGAACTCGGGGGCTGACTTTGAATGACATATTTGGTATTCTTTAATATGTTTCAAAATATATATATTTTTCCTTTTAAAGACTCTGCATGTAAATTTTTATTTCTTTCATTTTTGTATGTGAGAGCAAGAAATACAAAAATTTTCTTTGTCCTGAAAAAGAAATTATGGGAGGTTTTGTGTATTTTTCAATGATTTTTAACATTTAAAGACTTTTTGGTGAAAATGTCATGATTTTGGGGGAAGGTACATAATGTATTGGTTTTTTTGCAATATATAATTTTGCACAACCCCCCCTCATATATGTGTCAAAAACACATTTTTTGTAAAATATGGTTTTTGTTTTTTCCCCTAACATAGCTCCTAATTTTAAAAAGGAGTAATACTAGTGTTTTCACTCTCATGTAGAAGCCTCAAAAATACCTTTAGAGCATTTTGCAGCCCTCCAAATCAGGTTGGGGTGCTGGGGGTGTGTGTGCAGCAGGGAAGAAGGATTGCATTCTTTATTTAAACAGTAGGAAATTTCTTATCTTCAATTTCTGCTATTGCATGAGCAAAAGTCCAGGATGCAAAGAATTCCAATGTAAGCACCTCATTTTCTCCTTTACTGAAGATGTGTTTTTATTCTCAATGGAACATCTGGAATATGACTTACTATTATTTGGATATCACTTTCTATTGTGACTTCAGTTTTGGAGGTAATAACTGGTTATACAAAATTTTAGGATGTAAAATGTAAGGAAACGTATATCTGAATAACCCACCGCAAACATCTACCTTTAAATGTGATTTTATATTAAAAGTACAAAAGGCATATGAAAACTGAGTAGTTCAGGATGATAAATATTGTCAGGCTCTTTGCAAAATTTGTTGGATCTCAGGGAAGTCAGGGTAAATCTTTCCCCTTCTCTTCATTTGATGACAGTCATCAACTTGCTGATGTTAGACAGAATCATTTGTGTGCTCTTCATCCTGGATTCTGGACCTTTCGCTCACATACTTTAGCTACCAGTGAAATATGGGTGAGGAGGAATGCTGGCCCTGTCATTAGGAAAACCAAAGCCTCCTTAGGTGAAGTGTGCTGGGAAATATTTGGGAGGAGAGTGGAAGCAGCCTCATATGGCTATTCTGCTTAATCCCCCACTGAACACGTTGCTTTCTCTTGGTGGACAGCTTTCTGTGTGCGCTGTATGCCATGCCCTGCTACCAGACTTATCTTGCTGCCCTCAGGATTGATAAAAGATGCTAGTGTTGACACTGAGTCAGCATCCACTTCAGTCATCTTCTAGATGAGGAATTCAGGGTGGGCCACCAGCTGCTCATTGTGTCCCTTTTCAAAACTGCTTGAGCTTGACCCAAACTGGGAACCATATTCCATTTGGTCATGGTGAGGAGAAACTCCATAGTTGAATAGTAATTACAGCCAGTGTTGCTTGACTGCACTCTTCACTTGCTAAAAGAATCCCTAAGCATCTAATCCCTCACATCACATTATAGAAGAATCTACGTGGCATTCTAGGACATTTAAATTTCCATCTAGACCTTTTGGCCTCACTGCCATTTCACATGAACTTAATTGGCAACCTTAAACCACATCACTGCAAATATTTATCTTCTCTTGCAATATACAATATTAGAGAAACTCTCTACAAGATTAGAACAAGGAATGAGGCCTCACTACTGACACCTGGCAGTGGTCCAGTCTCACCTCCCCTATTTGTACATTAACTATGGACATTTAAGGAAGAGCCTCAGATGTCTCCTAAGTTATCTGTCAATCAAGGTTACTCTTTAGCTGATGCAGGTGTTCTTCCTTAGAATGAAGTTTGTAATAGAACAAGGAGCGATCAAAGGATGAAAACAAATATTTAGAGGTTATGAAATGTGCCTAAGGCCTTCTAAGTTTTCAGATAATGTGATGGGCAGAAATCATGCAGCCATTATAGGTACAGGAAAATGGGAGTAGCGCTGTCTGGGCAAAGAATGGTTTAAGCTCCCTTTGTATGGCTGTGGGGTGAAATAATGAAACAATTCATTCTCATTTTGAAGAACAGAATGAAATGTCTCCATGTGTTAGAGAACAAATCTCTCTGTCTCAATGGGATGTTTTTCATGTAATCTTGTTATTACATCTTCAATGTCCGTGTGATGACAACACTTCAAAGGTACAAAAGATGCTTGCATAGCATGCAGCTATTCTATTCCACAACAAATTGTTCATGCTTACATTTTTTTTTAAAAAAAAAATAACAAATTCTTCTGAATGTGAACAGAAATACAGCCTGATGAATATTAAAGGAACAGATGAAGAGGAAGGATAGATTGCTAAAGATGTGCCAATGTCCCTCTCAAATCACAGCATCCTGCACACCCACTTGGGCACTCAGATTTAATTTCCTTCTACAAAAGGTATAGCAACATCCTAAATTGGTCTGGACCCCAATTCTGGAACCCACCATAAGTCACCTGTCCCAAATGCTGAAATTCAGTATCAGGTTGGGGAAAGCTTTTAAGATAATCAGAAAATGCTTGTTTTAGATTTCTTCCCCCTAGTTTACTGCGTGACTTGGGCAGAGGCTGGTGAATGTTAAAATGACCTTGAGGGATGCAGGTGGACAATAGACCAAATGTTCCTCCTCTATAAGTATCCAGTGCTAATAATAATAATTTTCTGCCATTTGTAGGTGTTATTAAAAAATCTTGTTATATTACTGAAACAGCTTGACATCTTTGTTTTAAAAAGCTTATGTGGAATTTGTGGTTATTTGAGATTTTTTTTTAAAGAAATTAAATTATTTACAGGCACAAATTTATTCAGGTACAGTACAAAGGTGAATACTTTTTAATTCCCATAGATTGATATATATTAGTAGGACTAGCCTGTACGAAAATGTTGCAGAGAAGGCAGAGCACTGAAACTGACAGATATAAGATGAGACAGATATGAGACTTGCAAGTCTGATGCACTGAAGATAGAGGAGGTAGAAAGCCAGAAAATTTCATGCCACTTGGATAAACAAAACAGATATTACCGGGCATAGATGTGAACTGGAAATAAAAATGAGTGGCAGTAGTGAAAATGAAAGAGTATGGAAACAAATGCAATTCAAATGGATGAAGAAGCTTTTAATATGAAAAGAAATGGAGAAACCAAATGAATGCTGCAATAAGATAAACAAGTACTGTTAAAACTCACAGAGCTTCCCTTACCTAGATCAATTAGTTTACAACTGGGGCCTGATGATCTGAACTGGAACTGGATGCAATTCCAGGCTTCTGCTAAGACTTTGGTACCAAAAGTTGATATGCATTGCTACTGTCACATAAACTTTATTTGTGATAAGTGATTCAGCAGGTGTTCTAGAGCACCATAGTCCTTTAGCTGATAGGTTCCAGAATTCCCTTGCAGAGAGTAGTAGAACTGGGTCCTAAAGCAACTAATTCTACCTATACTGTCTCAGAGTATTCCAAGAAAAGTATTTCACACACTGATAATCTCCCATTTAAGCTATGGCAATGTGGTGTTGTTTGTCAGACTGCACATGACAGGAGGCTGCAGGTACTGAAATGAGTAGTAGCTAGACTATCAGCAGCAACACCATACAGAAAATCTGGCATCAGTTTAAAATTGCAGTCAAAATTCAAGGCATTGCTGATGCTATTTAAAGCCTTAAACAGCTTGGGACCTTATTTGCTGTGTCAAAGATATTAGAAATGGGGAAAACCCGTTACCTGCTTATTGATTTGCCCATAAATAAGTGGTACTATTTTGCCACAAAATTTGAAAATATCTTTGCTCATTTCTAAGCATTTGATCTATTCACCTGCTCCTACCAACCCAGTTGCTGATCAGGAAAATATACACACAAAGAATGTTCAGGCAATGATAGATAACGGGTGAATGGATTGTAGCGTATCATGTGCAGAAGACAAAACTATGTGCATATTCCTCATAAGGACTACAGGGACAGCATGGGCCCAGTATACAACAGCTCTTTTTTGTATGGAGCATTATTTTTGGTATTTATTTTTAGAACCCCCATGTATACAGTTAGAGCCAGGCAGGTATAGTGGTTTGAGTATTAGACTATGACCCTGGAGACCAGGGTTTAATTCCCCGCTCAGCCATGGAAACCCACTGGATGACCTGGGGCCCATCACACACTCTCAGCACCCTGTGATAGGTTCTCCTTAAGTCAGTTCTCCTTAAGGTCAGCTTTAAGTCAGAAACAACTTGAAGGCACAGAGTAACAACTGCATATGCCCAACTGTATGTATGGAGGACTCTTTCCATCTGATTTCGGATCCTGAACCATATGGGCTTCCAAAAAGGTGTCAAGAGGTCTCCACACAACCATTTCCAGCCCCCATAAATGATTCATATTGAAGATCGGTGTTACCCTGATTTCTGGGGTCCCGGAGGGACGTCTCACTGTGCTCAAATGGGAATGGGAATTAGCAGAGCACAATCTAAGCAATACGAGAGGCAGGGCAACCTAGCAAGATCTTGAACCCAATGTCTACGGGGTCAGGCCGAGTCAATGAGCAAACAGAAGTAAATAATAATTGTTTTCTTTATTGATGATAAACACAATCAAAATGTATGTATGCAACACACTCACACAGACCTATTGAAAGAAAGGTAGGAGTTGGATAGAGGGTTTTGAGAGGGGTTTTTGTATGGGATATACTACACCTGTCCTGAAGCCCAGGTAGTCTGAAGAAAAGTCCTAGAAGTGGAATTCTCAGCACGTTGAGCTGAGGGAAGGCTTGTCAAACGAAGCTTGTCAGCGACAGCAAGGCGGGATGGAAGTCACAGTGATCCAAGGAAATGCTCAAAATCAGGGAGTCTTATAGGGGAAAATGTGCCTGTAGGCTAGTCTGTTCCCAGGGGAAACAATGGATTTCGGGCTGGAGACAAAGCCTCCAAAAGGTCAGCATTTTGCATGATTGAGTTATGACAGCGTTGTCAATAGAGTGGACAGTACACAAACACGGAGTGCTCGACCGTTGAGTATTCGGCTCGTAAAGCTGCCTGCTTGGGGCAGGTAGTCTTTTGTAAAACAGCGTGTATACATAATGTGATCTTAAAAGGGTACTTGCCTGGAGGTCTCCTAAAGCTGCAGTCCGGCTATTACTGGCCTGCCTGGATTGTTTTTGAATGGTTCAGCTATTTTCAGCCGCACCTGTGTGCGTGCTTGTCCAGGGGCCTCGCAAGAACGTGGAGAGGAATGGGTGAAGAAGGCCAAATTCCTGAGATCAAATGATATCTAATATATCACAAGTCCGGACTAGAAACTACGGTAACATTGGGCACACACTTTCTAACACTGCTGCTTCCATTGATTGAAATAATAGTTTAAATAAGGTCATGCTCAACACAAGTTCATAAAGATTTTGTATCCGGATGTTCTGTGTGTGTGTGTTGTGTGTGCGTGTGTGTGTGTGTGTGTTTGTATATGGTGGCACCTATTGGTTGAAAGCACCAGTGATGTGGAAAGGAAGAGGAAAATATGTAAGGGGAGTATATGTTTAACCAAATATGATTTAGATAACACGTTAATCTCTGCATTCTTTTAGTCCTCCTTTTTCAGAAATGCTAAACAAAAAGTTTTAGGATGAGCAGTTCCTAGGAAAATATCTTCATGTTGGGATGTAAATATCTGGATATGGGTCAGTTAATACACCACCTGTGTGTTGATTCCTCTGGCAATATCTGATTTTCTCAAGCAGCCAAAATGAACTGCAATACTGGACCAGTCCTAAGACCAGCTGCTCCTTGTATTTAAAATACGACAGTCCTAGCAAACATTCAGAAGTGTAGTTAGGTTTGGACTATCTAGAGCAGGTCTACTTAAAGTGGTGGTCTGCACTTCACTGGCTTCTGGTCTGCCGTGAGTTCCCGGAACACTGGTATAAATATGGTACTGGTCCCTGCACATGGGGGGAAAATGCCATTCTATTATGTCAGATAGATTGAGAAGCTCTGACCTAGAGGAGATCTTGGGCTCCACATCCCACAGGATGTCAAAATGAAGTTTGCCAGCTCAGAGCTTGGTAGTTCTCAAGTGATGTTTCTCATTTCCTTTCCCCAACGGTTATTGATCTCTCTTCCCATCATCCCATTTTCACTGCCCCTAACTTAATTTGTTGCTCTTTCTGTTGTTATCCACCTTCAAATTTTCTGAGACTTAAAGCAACCCTGTAATAGGGTTTTCTTGGCAAGATTTATTCAGAGGAGGTTTGCTATGACCCTCCTCTTAGTCTGAGAGAGTGTGACTTGGCCAAGGTCACCCAATTGGGTCCAGGGCTGAGCAGGGATTCAAACCCTGGTGTCCCAGAATCTTAGTCCAATACTTTAACCATAACACCATGCTAGTTCTCCCCTCTTTATTTCAACCTTAGGAAACAAGAGAGGAGAAAGAAGGAAAACAGGCAAAGGACAAACACTTTTATCTAAACATACTCTAGGTAAAGCATTCATCCCTAGGCAATGTCTTCCTTTTTTGCCTATTTTTATTCTAAGTTTTGGAACTGCTCAAACTATAGTTGCAATTGGCATTTCCATATGGCCTCTAGATGGCACATGGGGCTTACTTGGTTCTTGAGCAGTGGCAGCAGCACTGCTCCTTGTAATAAACATGTGCAGACTGGGTCCCTCTTTCTTCTGTGTGTGTGAATAACATCTGATGTAGCTGCATGTGCAGCACCATATGTGCTATTAAAGAAACTCAGGCATCTAAGGCTTCGAAGAACTTTCACATTTACAATGGAAAGAAATATTTCTGAATGCTGAATCAAGGCAACTAAATCCACAATTTGCTTTAAAATAAATTTTAAAATAAAATAAAATAAAGTAAAATAAACACAGATACCCTCCCCCCAAACTTCCCCGAATCTGCCAAAAACATCTGTTTATTTTTGTGTTAGATAATGCATTTGAGAGTTTCATAGTGGAGCATTCCCAGATATTTTCCCCAGTTTTATAGATGATCTTTGGTATAAAAAAATTCTGCTTGGTCTCTGGCCCAGAAGTACAGTTTCTTGCTGGAAACAGGGTCTTTTTCATGCCAGCGAATTCAGTGAGGAAAATCTGAATGAGGACTCAAAATAATATTCATCTTCATTAGCTGGTATAAATGAAGAGAATTGAGAAGGCTTGTCTTAAGTACATGCGGAAGTTTATCACTGTAAAACAAGACCACTAGCAGACAATAGCAGTAACAACAGGACTGTTTTGCAAAAACTGTCCACTTAGTTCAGATCCAGAATTGTCCATAGACATCGGAGAATATAAAGGAATCCTCTCTGGACTTTTGATACACTTAGGCTGCCTCATTTAGGACAACTGGGCTTCCTGTAGTTTTATGGTAAGAATTGTGTGACTTTCCAGATGCCGTTGAGCTACAGCTCCTAGCATTCCTGATCATTGGGGATGATGGTTAGAGCAAAGTTGTCATTCCATATCTGGAAGGTTGCTTTAATTTCATGCCTCCTTACCCCATTTGTCAGAACTAAATATTAGAGAAATCCTTAGCTGAACATACCCTGGGTCAGCAGTTCAAAACCTCCTGTGGTCTAGTTTCTTTGTTGTTGTTTTTATCTGCCTTCACCTTGACTCTGACTTAAGGTTACCTTAGGGTTTTTCTGGTAAGACTTACTCAGAGGAGGTTTGCCTTTCACTTCCTTTGAGGCTGTTAGAGAGTGTGACTTGCCTAAGGTCACCAAGTAGCTGAATGGGAATTCAGTCCCTGGTCTCCTACTCTAGCGTTCTCAGCCCTGGACCGGGTTGGAATCCTACTCTAGCATTCAAACAACTGCATCACACTAATTCATTAGTTTCTCTAGGATTATTTAGCAAAC
>CAOKZL010005580.1:0-11022 GCA_948472985.1 Iguana delicatissima | reverse complement strand
GCCAGCTGTATCTCAGGCTTCTTCATGGTCTCTCTGCCACACAGAAATGGGTTTTGCACCAGTGCCAACCCTATTTGGAATCCTCTAGAGCTCAATAGTTTGGCAAGAAACCCCTGCTGCATACCACATGTGCCCCAGCCTGCCAAGCTACTGCTATCTCTGTTTCTTCCCATCTACCAGCAGAATATCATTCAGTTCTCTTCTTGTTGAGCAGACTCTGTTTCATATTTCTTTGTTCATATTGCAGTTGCCATTCCATTCTTTCTATAGTTTCTATCTATATATATTAAAATATTTTCACTTTACCTCGCACTTTCATCTTTCTTCCCTCTCTCCCCTACTGTACGTGTTCATTTCTATGGTCTCTCTTTTCAAACACCATGCCTCCTTGTAATTGGAAGGTCTCAATCTCCAACTGATATTCTCAATGGTTGTTCTGTTGCAGGGAGAGCCACATTGTAGAAAACTGCCCCATGGGGCTTCATGGTTGAAACCTTAAAAAAAAAATCAGGCTTCCCACCTCAATGTCTACTGTTTAGAAAAGGTCTTTCAAGTGACTTATCAAGCAGCTTCAGATCAACCCGTGCACTCTGCTTTGCTGTTGCTTTTTGCACTGTGGAATCCCATGTGGATTCCCATGGAATCCAGGGCTGTAACAGTACTGATAGAGTCAGTGTCTATACTTCCTTCATCTTCTCAACTTCTGACTTTTTAGTCTTCAGTATTGACTGTTCCATTGTTATCAATGGCATCACTTGATCCATCTGCATCTTCTATACTTCTGGCTGTGACAGTTCCTACTGGAGGAGATTTGGCTTTGGTATTGCAACTAAAGGAAAAAGATAAGAACGGCAACTTGGCTCATTCCAAGTTAGTTGGAAATGCCATGTAACACCTGAGCAAGCTATTCCACCTCATGATACTGAAGGGGAACCAAGGAAAAGATCAAAACATTCTAAACTCCATCTGGTTCCAACCATAGCTCCAACTCCATTGACAGCTTCTGGTCCATTGATGGCACCCCAGTAGTGATGCATATTCCAACAACATCTCAGGATAGACCAACAGTGGTTCCTGAGACAGTTCTAAAATATATGATGTTGCTTCACCATAGACTATCTCCTGACCGATGTCAGCTGGCTCTATCTCCATCTCATGAGAGGTCTCCATCTGGCAGGGAATGCTCTCAAACTTCTTTTTGACTGTATACTATGAAAGGGAGCTCATACTGAGAGGATTCTCCCTTTACCTCCATGTCATATATGGGCCACTATAGACATGAGCATTTAAGGAGGGAATGGCCAAGCTTGTATTATGTCTGCTCTCCATCTTATCATGACGAATGCTGCTACAGGGAATACCCACACTGCTATTGGTTTCCAGTCTATCAGTACAATAGTCGCTCAAGGTCACTTTTGATTCTGTCACCTTCACTTCCATCAAGGCATAGTTCTTAGCACTGGTAACCTCCTACTACATGGAGAAAGTCACCTGTCTCTCCTCATTATTTGCCTGCATCAGCATCACCTCCTACAGTATCAACAGTATCCATATCTCCATCCTTACTGGTTGTTGCCATTACTACCACACACTCCGTTCCTGTCGTGTCTGCTGTGCAGTTCATACTACCTGCAATTCCCTCTGTTGCTCTGACTTACTATCAACAGTTCATAATGGCTCTGGTCCTGAATGTGATCCTCTAGATCTTATCAATCATTACCTCAGTTCAGACTCTTCAGTCTCTGATACCATCTGTGGCTGTAGCAACTATGGATGTTCCACAATTCCTGCTTCTACCTCAGGTGCACAGCTTGCCTGCTCGGACTCTTCTGACGGAGAAGATGAATCTGACTTATCTTCTAAGGACTCTCTTTCCCCACCGACTTCCTCACCTTCAAGAGATGCTGATGGCACTACAGCAGTGCTGCCACCTGAAGATGTTAAGTTGTTCACAGACACTGTTTTGAGGATGGCCAAGTCTATCAGGTTGGAAATTACACTTCCTCCAGTTCATGATTCTGTCTTTCAGATCATATGCTCCCAAGCTATCTCTCCTGATACAATTCCACTCTTACTGGCTTTAACAAGATGTCATTAAATAGTCATGAACAAAACTTGCTTCTGTCCTTCCAACTTCTTGATAGTTGGGGCATCTCTATAAGGTAAATCAACAATATTGTGTATCTTTTTAGTCACCCACTACTTAATTCCATTGTAAAGAAGGCTTCACAAGTCAAGAGCAAAACTAAAGTTTGCTTCACTTCTGCTAATACAGATGGTAAAAGACTGGATCTTTCTGGCAGAAGATCCTATTCTTCTTCTGCTTTGGCTGTGCATATCCAAAGCTCCTGTGGGACAAAATGTTTGCTCTTAAATGGCACTTATCTGAGGAAAAACATATGGCTGCACTCATGTTTCACCAAGCTTTGGCTCTTTCCACACAACAGATTCTATCTGCCAGGCACTTGGTAGGCTGCACAGCCATGGTGATGTTGGGGGCAAGAGGCCTTCAATGTCACTTGTGGTTGTGTTCTGTAGGTTTCTCCAAGGATATGCATCATCACATGGAGGACCATCCCTTTGTCAGGGAGTGACTCTATCATAACACTACTGATGAAGCAATGGGCCATATTGTCAAACCACACCTGATAGCCAAGAACAACAACCACAGCAAAAATCTTTCCATTTCTCTTGGAGAAGCCTTGCATCTGCATTCTCGATGTCAAAGTCATCGGTGTATAGATGATGTCCAGCCCTATTATTCCTTTCTGTCTAACTTCCAAGAAACAGTTTTAGTTCTAATCCAGTGCCTGTCACTGTAATGGACTAGATCAGTGGTTCTCAACCTGCGGGTCCCCAGACGTTCATGGACTTCAGCTCCCAGAAGCCCCAGCCACTATGGTCAATGCTCAGGGCTTCTGGGAGCTGAAGTCCACGAACATCTGGGGACCCACAGGTTGAGAACCACTGGACTAGATGAAGGCAAACAAACTGAAGTTTGATCCAAACAAGACTAAGGTATTCCTGTTCAGCTGAAAGGCTAATCATGAAGCAGGGATTCAACTGATGGTCAATAGAATTACTCTCTTGTTGAATACACTGATCTAGAGATTAAGTGTTCGCCTGGATTCAGCCCTCAGCCTAGAAGCTTAGATTGATGAAACAGCCAGGAATGGTTTTTCAGTTAAAACAGTGGTTCTCAACCTGTGGGTCCCCAGATGTTTGTGGACTTCAGCTCCCAGAAACCCCTGCCACTATGGTCAATGCTCAGGGCTTCTGGGAGCTGAAGTCTAAAAACATCTGGGGACCCACAGGTTGAGAACCACTGAGTTAAAAGTTGTGTGCCAGCCGCACAATTCCTAGAGATATATGATCTGGCTACGATGACATGTTTTAGTTAGATACTGTTTGGATTGCTCCAACATGCTCTGGAGAAGGATGCTCTTGAAGAGTGTCTGCAAATTTCAACTGCTTCAGTGAGCTGCTGCCAAACTGTTGACCAGAGCTAACTACATGGAACACAAAACTCCTTTGTTACAACAGCTTCAAAGGTTATATGTCTAGTTCTGGACATAATTCAAAGTGCTAGTTATGATCTATGAAAGCCTACATTGCTCAGGTGTTGAATTATATAAAGGACTGCATTCTTCCATATGATTACCCCTTCTTACCATCCCACTACCCTCACAGATACATCTAGTGGCAATACTGGTGTAGACTTCTTGGTGGTTCCTACCAGCCTTTGGAAATCTCTTTCTACGAAAGACAGACCATGCCATTTCATGCTGTTCTTCTGGTAACAGATTAAGATTTTTTTTCCCCTTTTCTTTCTTTCTTTTGTTATGATAGCAAAAAGAACTCACTGTTCATGAAGAAAAAAATTAATACTGTGCTTCACTGTCTATATTTCTCACCTTTTAATGCACATGTTTTAAATGGCTTTTAATTCTAGTCATACTTTAATTATATTTTAACTTTTGAAGTTTACTTTTACTGCAATTCAAAAAGAATTTATTTAAATGGGTGGTAAGACTTAACCCAGAAGTTACTGATTTCAATACCTTTCTACTTTTCAAATGCAAGTTGTGAGCCTTCAGTCTTATCATTGGGCAAGATGTATGATTTACCCTTACTTGACATTGCATCACTACTATGAATCAGCATAAGGCACAGTGACCTTTCCTCACAACAGTGCAGGAAGCAGTACAGTTGGCTCAGCTGAATTTGTGCAGAACTGTGCAAGGCTTTGTGTGGCTGAAAAATGAGTAGATAAGGGGGCAGAACAGAAAGCTGGGATAGCCATACAGAAGTACAGAACAAACCATCATGTAACATGCACATGGAAGAAATTTTGCAACACAGAGATATCCCACACTCCCCCAAAATTCAGAAAAATATGGCCAGCAGGGGGAACAGTTATAAGCTCAGGCTGCAGGCTGCAGACTGGAAAACAGAATTGCAGCTAGCTATCTGTACAGGACAATATTACTCTCCCCTGTACTAAAACAAAGTGATCACCTGTCTATCAGTCTGAAAGAAAACTGGGCATGCTTTAAGTTACGATGGTGGTTTCTCAATTATAAAGGTACTCCCAAGGCACAAAGAAGAATATACATTTGTGAATTAGAAGAAGAAAGTATTTTAAAATTCCACAGAAGGAGTGAGAAAAACATATGAGCTTCCAAGCTCAGAAAGAATTTGAGGAAAATAGCAGACTAAGTGAATCTATTGATTTAATTGACAATAAATGTTAGGATATCTGTTCTTTCTCCTTTCAGTGAAGTCTGAATAGCCTCCTTTTCTGACTATAGCCCTAAACAAGAAAATTGCAATGAGTGGGGATACACTAAAACATTTTGAAACTAGTCTCATTTAAGTTTTTGTTCTACTATTAAGAAAACAAAAGAAATTAAACTACACCTTTTCATGCAGGAAAAATATGCTCAATAAATATGTCCAGCTTATGTAATATTCTGTAACTTTAAAAAAAATCACGGCGCAATAAAAATTTAAAATGTAGTACTTTTGCTGTTCACCTGCTGTTATTTGAATAAATGAGGAAATACGTAAGTTGATTTTCAGAATTGTAAGTTGCTTTTCAGAATTGCAACTATTAACCTGTACTACTTCCTTTCCACACCCCAGGATAATCTGGGCTAATGTATTTGCCACCTATTTGACTCTTTGAATCACACACATTTGGTGGGTACAGAAACTTAAGTGAGACAAAAAAGAAAAAGAAGGTGTCTTGCCTCCCCATGCTTTCATCCTGGGATAACCAAACAATAACAAAGCTGGTTTTGAAGAGGCAGGTTAGCAGTGTTGATAACTCCTGATAAGAATCAACCTTGTCAATGTAAGATGAGGCTGTTGATCCAAGAAACAGCCAAGTTTGTCTAACCATGTATGCATAAAAACCAGAAAACAGTATGACTTGTTTGGAAGATAGGATGAACTCTCACTGTCTCTGCTTCTTCAGTTTACACATTTTTGTCAATTTGTATTTACCCAATTATCAAAGTTCACTGCATAAATTTTTCAATTTTCTACTGTAAAAATTGAAAGGCAGTTTCTCATGCTTTTCCTTTGAAACACAGTCTGAATCTGCCTTTTTTCTAAAAAAATTGTTAGAAATCTTAACTATACTTACGGTATCCCATATCTGAAGTTTTATCTGTTTCCCATCAATGGTTATCATTCGAGCACCAAATTCTACACCTAAATAATAAAATGAAATATTTCAACTGCAACATCATGTTGAGACACTATCACAAATGAAATTAGAACTTGCTACAACTTTAGTCATAACATAAAATAACCTGTTTTCCTATTCCACTTACCACAGCTTATTGGATTTTCTGTACTGTTTTGTATTAATGACATTTATGAATGTCAACAGGGATAAATGTAAAGTACTACATCTAGGCAGGAAAAATGCAATGCACAAATAGAGGACGGCTGACACCTGGCATATGAGAGGATCTAGGGATCTTGCTGTTGCTGTGTGCCTTCAAGTTGTTTCTGACTTATGGCAACCCTAAGGTGACCTTACCATAGGGTTTTCTATGGCTGAAAGTGTGTGATGCCCCTGAGGTCACCCAGTTAGTAGACCACAAACCAAACATGAATCAACAGTATGATGCAGCATCCAAAAAAGCCAAGGCAATTCTGGGCTGCATCACTAAGAATGAAGTGACAGATCAAGAAAAGTAAAAGTGCCACTCTATTCTGTTTTGGTCAGACCTCACTTGGAATACTGTATTCAGTTCTGGGCATCAAAATTCAAGGAAGATATTGATAAGCTGGAAAGTGTCTCAAGAAGGGTGACCAAGATGATCAAAGGTCTGGAAAGCAAGCCTTATGAGAAATGACCAAGGGAGCTGGGTATGTTTAGCTTGGAAAAGAGAAAGTGAGAGACGGCATGACAGTTATCTTTAAACATCTGAAAGCATGTCACGTAGAACATGTAGCCAGCTTGTTTTCTGCAGCTCAGGAGACATGAACCAATGGATTCAAATTACAACAAAGAGTTTCCACCTAAATATTAGGAGCAACTTTTTCTGTAAGAATTATTTAACAGTGGAATAAATTCCTTGCAGGATGGTGAAGTCTCTATTTTTGTAGGTCTTTAAACAGAGGTTGGATGGGCATCTTTCATGAGTACTTTAGTTGTATATTTCTCTATGGCAGGGGGCCCGACTAAGTGCTCCTTGTGGTTTCTTCCTGTTCTCCATGATTCCATGTATTGTGCCAGGTCTTTCAAATGCTAGTTTCCAAAATACCAATGTCCAAAAAAAAAAAGAAAAGAAAAAAGGCTGCTTGTGTTTAAAAAGAGAAGAGAAAACAAGGACAATCTTATAAAATTATTATTTCTTACACAATCTTTAAGCTACGGTTTCAAAACTGACATCAAAAGAACTTTCAACAGGTAATATACAGAAAGTATACTGAAGGAAGAAGGCTAGAATGTCACCATGAGACCTGCATGATGTCGAATTATGTTGAAAAAAACAGTTTGTGTAGACATAGAATATTTTTTAAGTTCATAGAGATTTCAAAACATTTTGACATATTCTGCTGATACGACAATAGCTAGAACTTCAAAATAAACTAAAAAGTAAAAGCTTGACATATATAGTTTGGAAATAGTGCTTGTTCCTTACTGGTGTGTTTGAATCCACAGTCTTTTGTTGCTCAGTTGTTGTGACTGCTTGTTTTATAAGAATGTTATATTAAATTGCTTTAGTTGCCTTTTCAGGATGAGACCCTGGGCTACTAAGCCAGAGTCCACTCAGCACCATATCATTAAATAAACTGCTGAATTCAATCTACCTGCAGATTCCATTAATGAATCTCAAAAAGGATTAAAAAATCCTCTTCAGTTGGTATCACAAACAGGATGAAATGGAAACCCAATCTTAGGACCAAATTATTTTGAAAAAAGGACCACAAATTGGCCACCAACAATAGGTATGAGATCCAAATTATAAATATTGAAACTGTGTCTTTTCCCAACTTATTTAGCCCTGGGATATGGCTGTTAAATCTATTATTTCATGGGTATTGTAGATTGAACTCAGGTCTGTCTGTTTTGTTTGTCTGTCCTTTCAATGAAACTTGTCCGATTCTATAAAAAGTTTTCTTAAAAGATCATTGTCCTGAGCCTGAGTTTGTTGATACACTGCACTAGAAGGCAGCCATTCTGAAACAGGATGGGCTGTAGTGCTTTGAAATCAGTTTCACTACATCACAGTACTATGTGGGGTGCTTTGAAAGTGCACAATCCAATTATAAAGTTGTCTTTGCAGATAGCTGTGTAAAGACAGTTAAGAGAGCGAATTAAATCTGGCATGAATTTGGAAAAATAGTTTATTTTGAAAATAACCTAAGGCAGAGGTTCTTAACCTGGGGTCTGAGGACCCCCAGAGGTCCACAATGCCCTTACAGGGGGTCCATGACAGGCTTGAAAGCTGCTCAACCTGTCTCCTCCCCACAACGGATTGGCAAAAGGAGACAGGCAAAAGGAGGCAGGTGGACTGGCTAAGCTTGAATGTTGCCTGTCACATGTCTGCTCTGTTGCAGGAAGAGGTGCATCAGCAGCTCAGTAACCACAAAGCTGACAGCCAGCCAGTCAACATTTGCCCTTCTCTCTCTCTCTCCCTACCCTCCTTTCCAGCAAAAAGCAGCCCAGTGTACTATCAGAAACAATCAAACTCCCTTTTTTTCTTTTTTGGCCTTCTTCACCTGGGGGAGAGGAGACTGAGACTGGCAAAGGAGGGGAAAAGGAAAAAAATAAGAGGGGTTGAATGCAAGAAAGAGGGGGTTGAAGTAACCGGTCTATAAAAGACCATGAATGTGCTTCCTCATTTCCATTCATATGTGTGCATGCTTTTGTCTAAACTGAGTGGTGGCTTTTTTTGCCAATGATGGTCTGTTGCTCCAACGTCCAATGTCTTCCCAGGGTGTGGCACTTCCAGCAGCACCCCACTCTCATCTGACCCACTTCTTCCTGATACCCTTTTTCAGAGTTGGCCCTCAATGCTTTAGCAAGGATCCCGCTCAGAGTGGGGCCATCACTTGATTCGGATACCATCGTGCACACTTATGAATGGAAATGAAGAGGAGTTGCTCCAACCCCCCCCTTTTTTTGCCTTTCCTATGCTTTTGCTTTTTCCCTTCCTCCCCTGCTTCTCAGTTTCCTCTCCTCCTGGTGAAGAAGGGGAAAAAAGGGAATGTTTGAGGGTTTCCGATAGACTGGATGGCGGGAGGGGGGGGAGGGGAGGGGGGAGAGGGGGAGAGAGAGAAGGGCAAATACTGACTGGCTGGCTGGGCCTGCATGTTGCTGTTCAATCCACTCCAACCTCAAACTGGTAGAAAGGAGGAGGAGAAAGGTCTTCCTTTCCCTACCAGTGCCTCTCAGGGAACTGTACTTTTACATATTTCTCTCTTCTCACACAATCTGAAAAAACAGGTTTGTTTTGCACAGGAATGCCTATCATGTTTCCTTTCTGTTTCTTTTGAATATTTTTTTAAAAAAAGAGGTGTTGCTGTTCTTAGCAGATTGGTAGAAGAGCGAGTAAAAAGATCCATGACACAAAGAATAATGGATGATTTTTTTTTTAAAAAAAGTGGGGGAGCAGGGAAGGACAGGTGGCTTGCCTGTAGCTGGAGTTCTTCAAGTTGTCATCTGTAAACTCACACAAGTGGGTCATCTGCGCCTGCACAGTACTGACTACAGAAACTTCTAGAGCTCTAGGCATAGCATTTTGACGGTAACCCCACCCTCTTCCCCTGCAGCTATAAAAGCCCGCCTGGCGCATGTGTACTCAGTTCCTTGACTGCCGCAAGGTTTTGGCAAAAAGGCACAACAGGACACGAAGAGGGAAGGAAGGGAGGGATTGCATGAGTTTACAGATGACCACTTGAAGAATTCCAGTTACAGGTAAGCAACCTGTCCTCCTTCTTCGTGGTCTCTGTAACTCACAAGTGGGTGACTGGCAAGCTTACATCATAGGAGGTGGGAGTGTCATGAAACTCCTGTAGGACAGCACCCAATAGTAATATTGAAACCAATGCTAGGCACAACAAGCCAAGGTGGAGAAAGCATAATTACCCAGAGTTCATAATGTTGTGGAGAACAACACTGCTCTGCCAAAGGCAACATCTCCAGAGGTTCTCTGGTCAATTCTATAATGAACCACAAAGGTAGCAGGATGTGATCAGATTGCCGCTTTGCAAATGTCCTGTAGAGGTACACTTCTAAGGAAAGCGGCGGAAGGAGAAAGAGCTCTGGTGGTATGACTCCTGATGTGAGAAGGTGTAAACGCCCTGTGAGTTCGTAAACAAGGCAAATGGTGGAGGCTACCTCGTAGGAGAGATGCTGAGAAGAGAGTGGAAGGCCTTCCTTTCTTAGCGGAGGAGTAGCAAAGAAAGAGTCTCTGAGATTTCCTAAACTGCGCAGTACATTGGACATACAAGGCCAAAGCCCTTCGTGTGTCTAGTGTGTGAAGGTTACGTTTGAGGTCAGAGGTGGGGTTAGGAAAAAGAGGGAAGGACTATGTCCTGGTTAAGGTGAAAATCAGAGACAACCTTGGGAAAGAATGTGATATCTGGCCTTAGGACTACCCTGTTATGGTGAAAACGGAGGTATGGTTTATCCACTCTCAGTGCGCACAGTTCACTAGCACGCCTGGTCGATGTGATTGCAACTAAGAAGGCAGTTTTCCAGGAAAGCAGGTGAACATCAGAGGTAGCCATGGGTTCAAAAGAACGCTTGGAGAGCTGTGAGAGGACCAGGGACAGGTTCCAACCAGGGACCAGGGACAGGTTCCTGTAGGACGACGAACGGGGTGGATGGGTGGAGGTGTTTATAGTCCTGAAGGAACGTGCGCACCAAGCGATCTTGAAAGCAGGAGGGTCTACCTTTTCATTGAAGACAGGAGGAAACTGCTGAGAGGTAACAACAGATGGAGGAAAGGGAAAGGCCACTGTCAGTGAGAGATGAGAGGAAACCCAGGAGACGGATAGTGATAAAGGAGTCGATGTTGAGCCTCCTATCCTGGAGGAAGGTTTTGAACCTCAAAAGCTTGTAAGAGTAGGATTGAACAGTCGACAGCTTGTAGGCTGCTTTAATCGCTCATGGGACAGCTGGTGGAAGAGAGGTCAAGGGAGGAGGCTCCAAGCCATCAGTTTGAGATGATCAATGTCTGGATGCCCCACGGTACCATTATTCAACGTTAGGAGGTCCGGTTTGGGTGGCAGCCTCTGATACCATCCCTTCGAGAGTAGGAGGAGGGGGCAAACCAGGGTTGACGGGGCCACCACAGGGTGATCAGGATTGCCGAGGCGTTGTCTCGAGCAAGTTTCTCGACGACCTTTGTGATGAGAGGAATGGGGGAAAGGGGCAAATCAACGGGCTTTTCCAGTTGAAAAGAAAGGCATCCCCCAGACAGCCTTCACCTACTCCGTCCTTGCAGCAGAAGAGGGGGCATTGTCTGTTGAGGGGGAAGGCAAAAAGGTAAT
>CAOKZL010005576.1:0-10094 GCA_948472985.1 Iguana delicatissima | reverse complement strand
TTTTTTTAAAAAGATTTAAATTAAATAATAATAATAATAATAATAATAATAATAATAATAATAATAATAAATAACAAATATAACAATAATAAAAACTAATATTGCTAGACAGAGTGACTGACTCAGCATCCCCAGTGAACTTCATGGCTCAGTGAGAATTTGAACTGGACCTTCTGGACTCGGACATTCTCATTGCTACATCACATTTAGCAAAAATGCAAGGACCTCACATCTGTGCCAGTGTTGTATTGTGTGCCTTGAAGTCATTTCCAACTTATGGTGACCCAAGACAAATCTATTACAGGGTTTTCTTGGAAGTATTTGTTCAGAAGTGGTTTGCCTTTGCCTTCCTCAGAGACTGAGAGAATGTGACTTCCTCAGGGTCACCCAGTGGGTTTCCATGGCTGAGTAGGGATTCAACCCTGGTCTCCAGAGTCATTGTCCAACACTCAAACCACTATACCTCACTGGCTGTCACATGTCCAGTATAACCTATACCCATTCAAAGCAGCTCGTGTACCAGTGGTCAATTGACATGCTTGTAATATACCTCTTTTCTGATGAAGTTTTCCACAATTTGGTTCTTGTACTCTCAGTGGAACTGTGCAGCCTCCTAATCGAGAGGTCTTGCCTTTTCCTTTGCCTGCCTTCTCTTCCTTTGCCACTGATGTGCTTGGCTGTCTTCCAGATAGTTGCCTTCCTGCGCAAGAAGGATGACTTTGTCAACCTGCTGCTACGCCACATGGGTCCCTAGCCATCATGGACCTCCTGTTCCCTCCTCACCTGTGTGGAGCAGCCCCTCAGGCAAGACGTATTCAATGTAAGGGTCCTGTTACTGTTGCTGCTGTTACCTTCCTCTTCCTTGAAAAAAGAGAAAACATAATTGTACATAGGGCAGTGGTTCTCAAACTGTGGGGCAGGACCCTGGGGGGGTGTGGACAAGAAAAATTAGTCTGCAAGTGCAGCAGATGTGAAAAAAAGGGGAAACCTTTGTGTGTGTGCGCGTGCACATGCGGCCACACGTCATTCAGGATTGATTAATCTCTGCAAAAAAGTGATGCAAAGTGTCATCCTCATTATGCCCCCCCCAACCTTAACATGAGAAATTTTTTTCTTTTTTTAATGTCTTTCCTTTTTTCCCAACCCCCTGAATGTTCTGTTGGCATGCGGGCCATGCCCCTTTGTACCCCAAAGGCAGTTTCTCCAGTGGGGGAGGGGAAGGGGAAGAGAGTGTGTGAGCTCAAGAGGGTTTGTGTGGCATAAGGGGCCTGAGAGAGGGGGAAAGGTGTAGGATAGGACAAGGAGGGCACTCACCACTGAATGGAGGTGGGTGCAGATCTGCGTGTAGATCTAAAGGGGGTCAGTGTAAAAAAGTTTAGAACTGCTGACATGAGCTTAGTAATGCTGGCCAACATGATTGGTTATGGAGTGAAAGGCTTTTTAAATAATATATATATAATATCCACCTTATTTCCAGGAAGAATTAGAAGTTAAAGTCCTATGGTTAAGTGATCTTGGGTAGAATATGTTCATTTATTGTCTAGAATGTTTCTGATTTAAAACCTTGTGCTATTTGGGTCTTCAGGAAGTTCTCTTTGGGGTATCTGAATAGCTTGTGTTTCCACATTAAATCTTGGTGCATGTGATTAGAAAATGTGTACATTTGTATTACTTAACCCAGGTTTCCTTACCAAGCAACAGCCTCTTCCTGAGTACTTCAGCTGCTGTTCTTCTAAAATAATTCCCTGCATCTCCATCCTTTTTGTTGTTGTTGTTGTTGTTGTTGTTGTTGTTGTTGTTGTTTTTCCTTAAATTGTTTTAACATGAGATTTACAGGGCTGGAGACTGTGTGTGTGTGACGTGCCCAAGGTCATCCAGTGGTTTCCATGGGCAAATGGGGAGTCAAAACCCCGGGCTTGGAGCTGTAGTTCAGTGCTTAAACCACTACACCATGCTGGCTGTTCAGGCTCTTCTTCACTAATCTCTGATTCTCTCATTGTTCTGGGGCTATGTGGAAAAAACCATTTAGAATATTCCTTTCCCTAGAACTGTTGTCTCTAAGTCCACACAGCTTTGTCCAGCAAGTACTCTCCTACTGTAGTTCTCCATGCAGTATGGATTCATTTAATCCATACAGTATGGATTCATTTAATTACTCTGAATGGATGTGTCACACTGTATCCACATTTCAAAGTATTTCATTCCGCTATTGTCTTTCTTTATAGGGTTCCCTGTTAGAAATTTAAGGGTGTTGGCAAATTTAGAAAATGTAATTCTGAAGTTAGCACTGTGGGATGTTATTGGAGTACTCTTTTTGTGTGTGTGTGTGTGTGTGTGTGTGTGTGTGTGTGTGTGTGCGCGTGGGGCGCCCATATGATTTTAAGCCCGAGCACCTTGTAGTGAGTAAATGGAACGGAACTGAAAGGTACTTGCTTCATTTTAACATCCTTGTTTGTTTGCTTGTTTGTTTCTGTAATATAAAGTGGCTTAATGAAGAGAAAATTGTGCAGAGGCTCATTGGGATGATCCACCCTTCAAAAGATGACAATGTAAGTAGAAAATCTACTTTAGTACTTCTTTCTCCTGTGCAGAGTATGTTATGTGTTTGTTTAGCCTAGGATGGGCAATTGTTGGGAGTTAACAGGCTTTTTGCTCCCTGCCGCAGATCTTGGAGGTCCTCCTATCTGCCATTGCCCTTAACATTTTTTTGAATTCTTTTGGCTCCCAAATTTCCCCCAGCATGGTGATGGGGGCAAATTTACCATGTTTTGGCCTTTTCTGTACCTAAATACCTCAGGGAGGCCCAAAAGTGCCAGGATTGCCTCCCGCACCCTGTGGCTTAGGATTTATTTCTGTTGGCTAATCACATTAGAGAGAAATGGAAACATGTAGCATAATTGTGGGATTGCTGAAATGTGGACTTTCCAGTGCGGCAAGCTGCTGCTCCCTCTGGAATCGATCTTTTAATACTTTTTTTGCTCTCTGTTTTTGTCCCCCTCCATGCAGCAACATTCCAATGCTTCACAGTCCTTGTGTGACATCATCCGGCTGAGCCGTGAGCAGATGATCCAAATCCAGGACAGTCCTGAGCCAGACCAGCTTCTGGCCACACTTGAGAAGTAAGTGCTGGTCTGATGACTCCATTGGCATCAAGGTGTACTTCTGCCATTAGTTGTGAAATAAGTATCTAAATCTGAAATGGATTTGACAAAGAAAATCTCAGGTTTTCATGATCTGTGTGCAGTCAGACACATTGCATCTGTGCACCACAGTATCTTGGAAGTATTGCAACCCTTCCCCTTTGAGGAGGACGCCCTGTGTTGCTGCCTGCCTCCAGCACAAGTCTAGGCCGCCTTGCCCTGTTTTAATTTAACGCAGTTGGGGACCTTGTCCTGCACATAATGAACTAGAAGTCTCATGATCTCACTTTTGGCCACTCTGACCAGAACCAATGGAGTCCAACAACATCGGGAAAGGGCCCAAAAAGTTTCCCAACTGTTTTATTGCTTCAAGAACAGTTCCTTTGTCTTCTCTTTAGTTACTTTAATTCAATCTTCCTATATCTCTCTGTGTCCCCCTTCCTCTTTTCCTCCCCACTTCTCTGCCATATTCCTATGAGGGTGTCAGGGACTACATCAACACAACTCCAGGATCTTGGAGTATGTGTTTGTATGTGCCTTCAAGTCAATTGTCAACTTATCGCAACCACCTGAATTTAATAGGCTTTCTTAGGCAAGAGGCTTTTTTGCCAGTCCCTTCCTATGGCACCTGGTATTCTTTGGTAGTCCCCCTATCCAAGTATTTATAAGGGCTGATCCTACTTATCTTCCAAGATCAGTCAAGATCAGGGCCTTTAGGGTATGACTGTTTAATAACCAGTTTCAATTTCATTCTAATGTTCAGGCAGGAGACGATTGAGCAGCTGCTGAACAATATGCTGGATGGAGAACAGAGTGAGTCTGTCATTGTCAATGGGATCCAGGTCTTACTGACCCTGTTGGAACCACGCAGACCCAGGTGTGTGGGGAAGATGGGCTGTGTGCTTTGTACAGAGAGAAACATGCAAACCAAAGATACTAGGAGGGTTGTATGTACTGGTGCTGCAGCAGGTGCATTGTGCTTGCAGCAGTGTTGCATTCCATGGTGATTGTGATCAGCAGATCAGAACCACTGCGAACATGAAAACTTTTCAGTGTTGATTGTATTTGGCTTCCCCAAATCCTACTTGCATTCTTGTTGTAGCCTTTATTTGGATCAGACTGAAGATTTTCTTTTTCTTTTTCCCCTGTATATTTGTATCCATTTTCCATACATGCTTTCTCCAATGTTACATGGTTTTGAATACATTTTTCCCATTCTCAGGAAGTCTACAGGAGCACTCCCCTACCTTTGGGATTTTTGAAGTCTCCAGTAACCAGAGTGAGGCTATAGTGGGCTGAAGGTTAGGATTTGTTGCATAGTGCTCTACTTTTAGCAGTGGAAGCAGTGTCCTGTTCGTAGATCTTTATCTTTCACTACATTGATTGATATTTGTGAGATTCCCGGCTTTTGTGGTTAAAGCAAACAAAACCGTCAGTGTTCAGTTTGTTCCAACACTGTGAATCTGGAAAGCAGAGTGGGTTATGTCAAAGGAAGAGAAACAGCAATTTCAAAAGCAATAAAGGGACATCTGATATAATTGACTTTATTTGCATAATTTATTCAAAGGTTTTGAATTTCCCTAGCATGGCATCTAGATATCTTAGAAGTATCCTTTTGGTGCATGCAAAAAATAGCTCTCATTTAGCCAGACTTTTCTTCCTTGTTTTCCCCCTTTTTGCAGGAGGGAAGCTGGGTGGATGGGGGGTTTTTACTGCAACATGGAGGGACAGATGGAGATGACTGGGCCCAACTGTGAAGTGGCTTCTCCCCAGGAAAGTCAGGGCACTCTGCTTGCCATCAAACAGCGTCTCAGGGAGCTTCACCGGCTGCTCCTTGACCCACCAAAGGTTTGTGAAATATTAAGTTATATTGGTAAGTTGAAAGAAGTGGGTGGCCTGTGAGGCCATCCCGGGAATTTTAAAGAATTCTGGGAGATGGAAAAACACCATTACCTTGGAACATGTGGAGAACCTTTGGTCCTTGATATGTTTTTGAACTTGCTGAGGACCCAGGGTATTGTGGGAGTTGTAGTCCAAGGAATCTGGAGGTCCAAAGATTCGTCAGCCAGATTGTAGAAGAAGCCTACATAATCCCAACCATATCAAAAAAACCAAAACACAGGGTTTTCATTGTATGTGTTTATACTTGAGGAAATATTTTAGAATAAGGGCATTTCGTTCAATAGCTGCATTGTGATGATTGTTCTTTGCCAGGAAAAGAAATGGAAGCAAGGCACTGATGGCTGTGCAGAAAATTGGAAGTGGGAGGGGGTTTTTTAAAAATCTCAGGGACATCCTGAAAAAACAACAAAATTTTTGGTCTAGAGTCCCTTGTTTGGTCCTACCAGTGAAGGTATGGAAGAAATTTTTTACTTGGGAAGGTTTGGTGATAGAGGTGGAAGAGGAAACACAGCAAGAAAATGTTTTCTGCATCTTTCCTCCTTTGGCAGAAAGAACCCCTACAAAACATGGGGGATCCTGGAAACCCACCATTAGGAAACACACGCCTGCATGTGGTGAAGCTGCTGGCCAGCTCACTGGGCACCAATGATGCAGCCCTGCAGAATGAAATTATAGAGCTTGGTGCCCTCAGTACGATGTTGGTGAGTATAATGTTGTAGCTGTCAGAATTGGTTCCAAATTTTTTTTTTCTTGATTTGTGGGAAAATTAGTTACCTGCTTCTAACCAGGTAAGATGTGTACGTTGTAGAAACACAACACATTTGCTTGTGTCTTTATTTTTTTGACAAAGGGCAACAGTTGTTCAAAATATATAATTGTGGAAGTATTTACTAAATCAGTAACAAAGTTTAATTTAAAATCCATGGGCCTGTTCTGAAATGAGAATGAATTTATAGAAAACCCCGGGGAATATTAACGGGTCAACCAAAAAAATTTTGTTTGCTGTTCTTTTAAATTAATTTTTTTTAAAAAAGGGCCCCTAGGTTTTAAAAAAAACTTTGTTCGGATTTGGTAAAACTCCACAATTATATATTTTGAACAACTGTTGCCCTTTTTTCAAAAAAAAAAAGACACAAGCAAATGTGTTGTGTTTTTTACAACGTACACATCTTACCTGGTTAGAAGCAGGTAACTAATTTTTCCCCAAAAAAGAAAAACCGGGAAAATTTTGACACTCAACATTATACTCACCAACATGGGGCTGGGGGGCCCCAAACTCTATAATTTCATTCTGCAGGGTGGTTTGGTCCCCGTGAGCTGGCCAGCAGCTTCCCCCACATGCAGGCGTTTTGTTTTCCCAATGGTGGGTCCAGGATCCCCCCTGTTGTCTGTAGGGGTTCTTTCTGCCAAAGGAGGAAAGATGCAGAAAACATTTTCTTGCTTTTTCCTCTTCCACCTCTATCACCAAACCTTCCCAAGTAAAAAATTTCTTCCATACACTTCACTGGTTTGGGCCAAACAAGGGAAATCTGAGACTGGCAAGAAATTTTGTTGCTTTTTTTCAGGATGTACTAAATCATGTTAAGAAAACCCCCTGCCACTTCCCCCCATTTTCTGCACAGCCATCAGTCCCCTTGCTTCCATTTCTTTTCCTGGCAAAGAACAATATCACAATGAGCTATTAAAAATCCCCTTATTCTGAAACTACTTCTCTCAAGTATAAACACATAAATAAAAACCCTGTGTTTGTGGCTGCTGATATGGTTGGGATTATGTGGCTTTTTCTACAATCTGGTTACAATCTTTGGACCCCCAAAGTTCCTTTGGGACTACAACTCCCACAATACCCTGGGCCCTTTCAGCAAGTTAAAAAAATTTAAAACCCAAAAGGGCCCAATTTTTCCAAGGTAATGGTGTTTTCCCCATTTCCCAGAATTCTTTCCCCCGGGGATGGCCTCACAGGCCACCCACTTTTTTTTCAACTTACCAATATAATTTAATATACACAAACCTTTGGTGGGTCAAGGAGCAGCCGGTAAACTCCCTGGGGACGCTGTTTAGGGGAAAGGCAGAGTGCCCTGACTTGCCTGGCTAGAAGCCACTTCAAAAGTTGGGCCCAGTCATCTCCATTTGCCCGAAAAAACCCCCCCTGCCACCCCCGCTCCGTCCTCAAGGGAGAGCAAGGAAGAACAGTGCTGGCTGAAATAGAGAGCTTGACTGCATGCACCAAAAGGATACTTCTAAGTATCTAGATGCCATGCGGGGAAATTCAAAACGTTTGAATAAATTATGCAAATAAAGTCAATTATATCAATGTCCTACTTTATTGCTTTTGAAATTGCTGTTTCTTTTCCCTTTTGACATAACCCACTCTGTTTTCCAGATTCACAGTTTTGGAACAAACTGAACACTGCTTTTTTGTTTGTTTTAACCACAAAACCCGGGAATCTCACAAATATCAATCAATGTAGTGAAAGATAAAATCTCAACAGGACATCTTCCACTGCTAAAATGAGCACTATGCAACAAATCCTAACCTTCAGCCCACTATAGCCTCACTCGGGTTTACTGGAGACTTCAAAAATCCCAAAGGTGGGGGATTTGTAATTTCCTGAGAAGGGGAAAAATGTATTCAAAACCATTAACATTGGAGAAAGCATGTAGGGAAAAGGGATACAAATATACATGGGAAAAAAAAAAGAAAATCTTCAGTTATCCAAATAAAGGCTACAACAAGAATGCAAGTAGGATTTGGGAACCCAAAAACCCAAAAACACTGAAAAGTTTTCATGTTCGCAGTGGTTCTGATCTGCTGATCACAATCACCATGGAATGCAACACTGCTGCAAGCACAATGCCCTGCTGACACCAGTACATACAACCCTCCTAGTATCTTTGGTTTCATGTTTCTCTCTGTCAAACACACACCCCATTTTCCCCCACACACCTGGGTCTTTTTCCAACAGGGTCAGTAAGCCCATCCCTTTGACAATAAAGACTCATCTGTTTCCATCCAGCATATTGTTCAGCAGCTGCTCAATGTTTGCCTGAACTTAAAAAAAATTGAAATGGTTATTAAACAGTCATACCCTAATATTTACTGATCTTGGAAGTAAGAGGGTCAGCCCTTATAAATACTTGGGTGGGAGACTACCAAAGAATACCAGGTGATAGGAAGGGACTGGCAAAAAAACCTCTTGCCAAAAAAGCCTTTAAATTGGTGGGTTTGGGTAAATTGACAATTGACTTGAAGGCACATCAAAAACATACTCCAAGATTGGAGTTGTGTTTATGTCAGTCCCGCACCCTCATAGGAATATGGCAGAGAAGTGGGGAGGAAAAAAGGGAAGGGGGGCAAAGAGATATAGGAAGATTGAATTTAAACTAAAAGAAAAACAAAGGAACTGTTTTTAAACAATAAAACAGTTGGGGAAAATTTTGGCCTTCCAGATGTTGTTGGACTCCATTGGTTCTGGTCAGAGTGGCCAAAAGTGAGATCATAGACTTTTAGTTATTATGTGGGACAAGGTAACTGCGTTAAATTAAAACAGGGCAAGGCGGCCTGACTTGTGCTGGAGGCAGGCAGCAACACAGGGGGTTTACTCAAGGGCAAGGGTTGGCTTCCAAGATACTGTGGTGCACAGATGCAATGTGTCTGACTGCACACAGATCATGAAAACCTGAGATTTTCTTTGTCAAATCCATTTGATTTAGATACTTATTTCACAACTAATGGCGAATAACCTTGATCCAATGGAGTATCAGACCACACTTACTTCTCAAGTGTGGCCGAAGGGCTCTCAGGACTGTCCTGGATTTGGTCACTGCTCACGGTCAGCCGGATGATGTCACACAAGGACTGTGAAGCATTGGAACTGCATGGAGGGGGACAAAAACAGAACAAAAAAAGTATTAAAAGATGACCAGAGGAGCGGGGCTTCCGCACTGGAAAGTCCACATTTAGCAATCCCACAATTATGCTACATGTTTCCATTTCTCTCTAATGTGATTAGCCAACAGAAATAAATCCTAAGCCACGGGGGCAGGAATCCGGCTTTTTCCTCCCTGAGGTATTTAGGTACAGAAAAGGCCAAAACATTTTTTGCCCCCATCACCATGCTGGGGGAAATTTGGGAGCCAAAAGAATTTAAAAAAAGTTAAGGGGAATGGCAGTAGGAGGACCTCCAAACCGGCAGGGAGCAATATAGCCTGTTAAATCCCAACAATTGCCCATCCTAGGCTAAACAAACACATAACATTCGCCAGGAAAAGAAGTCTAAAGTAGATTTTCTCTTACATTTCATCTTTTAAGGGTGGATCATCCCCAAAGAGCCTCTACAATTTTCTCTTCATTAACCACTTTTTATTACAGAAACAAACAAGCAAACAAACAAGGATGTTAAAATGAAGCAAGTACCTTTCAGTTCCCTTCCATTTACTCACTACAAGGTCTCGGGGTTAAAATATATGGGGGGGCCCCACGCCCCACACACACACACACACACACACACACACACACACACACACACAGAGTACTCCAATAACATCCCACAGTGCTAAATTCAGAATTACCTTTTTTTAAATTTGCCAACACCCTTAAAAATTTCTAACAGGAACCCTATAAAGAAAGACAATCGGAATGAAATACTTTGAAATGTGGATACAGTGTGACACATCCATTTAGAGTAATTAAATGAATCCATACTGTATGGATTAAATGAATCCATACTGCATGGAGCACAGAAAACTTGCGGACAAAGCTGTGTGGACTTAGAGACAACAGTTCTATGGAACAGGAAAATTTTTGATGGTCATTTTCCCCATAGCCCCCGAACAATAGAAATAGAGTTAGTGAAGAAGACCTGAACAGCCGCATGGTGTAGTGGTTTAAGCACTGAACTACAGCTCCAGAGACCAGGGTTTGACTCCCCATTTGCCCCTGGAAACCACTGGATGACCTTGGGCACGTCACACACACACAGTCTCCAGAAAACCCTGTGATGAGTCTACATAAGTTGAAAACAACTTGAAGGAACACAACAACAACAACAA
>CAOKZL010005574.1:0-10752 GCA_948472985.1 Iguana delicatissima | reverse complement strand
ATTCTTGCTGTCAGGAAAGCATTCGCTGTCCTCCATTTCCAAACAATGCCTTCTGTTTTTAAAAGAGAGAAAGGGTGATACCCTATTTGTTGCTGTTTTATTTTCTGGCTCTGAGGACACAGAAAATGTAGTTCATTATTTACTGCACTGTCCATTATACACTAATCCCAGGAGTCATGTCTTAGGAGATCTTTCAGATAGATATTGTTTGGGGACTGCCTGAATCGTAATAGATTTAGAATGATCTGCCAATATGTTACAATTGTATCAGGCAGTACCCAACTGGATGTCTCCTGCTGAAAGATCTCCTAAGACATGACTCCTGGGATTAGTGTATAATGGACAGTGCAGTAAATAATGAACTACATTTTCTGTGTCCTCATAGCTAAATATACAACAGCAGTAAATAGGGTATCACCCTTTCTTCTCTTTTAAAAAACAGAAGGGAATCTCGTTTGGAAATGGAGGACAGCGAATGCTTTCCTGACAGTAAGAATACTTAAATCTGGAAAGTACTGTTGAAAATCATTTTAAAGAGCAACACATGGGAAGAAAGCTTGGAAGTTGGCTGGCAATATATTTTCATAAGAGTCTACCTCCAAAGTCAACTTAATAAAATTGTGACAATGTGGATTAATAACAGGCCTCTCCCACAAGCAGTCTCCAATTCTCAAGGAGAAATTATGACAGAGATCCCTGCCCTCCACTGTCACATGGGAAATTGTCACAGAATGGGGGTGGGAAACATCAGTCTGCAAATTACCCTTAATAGACAGAACAAACCCCTGTTGCTTGTTGCATGGCTTATGCCAGAATTGGATTACCTGCATCTGCAAAATGGAACAAAATCATGAAGTTATTGGAGGAAGAAGGGGAAACTTACAAGGAAATGAACAGCAGCAGAATGGCACCCCCTAGGAAGCAGCAAATTCTAAGCAGTAAAACTGTTGAACTACCTGTTTGTCCAAAAATATTTCTAGTAGAGGTAAAAGCTGTTGTTGTTCTCTGTTGAGCAGATGGAAGAAATTTTGCATGTTTATTTAAAATAATAAACATATCCTTTGATTGTTAAATATTGCCATTGATGAGACATGGCTTAATATTATTTATAGGTGAAAGGGCTTTTCTCCCCTGAGTCCTTCCTGTATGTATGTATTTATTTTATTTTAATTTCACTCATTAGAAATGAGGTTTTGAAAATTTACTTATATATTTATTTCTCACAACCTCAAAAACAGGACTTTATATTTGGCAGGGGGTTTTTTTTGAGCATGCGACCTCTAAAATCCGTTTCAGGTAGCAGTAGAGAAATGTGAATCAAAATAAAAACACAGATTAAATAATGTGTTGGCATGAATCAAATTCTGGGAGATTGATTGTAGGATCTTCTCCATCACATCCAGAGATTGAAACAATAGATTGAAAAGTTATATCCTCCCCCCCAAAGTATTAAACTAGACACTTTTGATGTGAGTGTCTGTGTTTTTGTTTGTTTCACCTTTGTACAGCACCATGTGTACTAATTGTAACAACAACAATATTAAATTTAAAGGTTGAGAGAGGAATAATTTCAACCTGAACTGAAAAGAATGTGAAACTAAAAAAGAGCATCTCACTTAGGAAAGCATTCTGCTGCCGAAATGGGTTCGAACACTTCCTACTGCGCTCCTGGTTTACAAGTATCAGTCTGCCATGCCCATAGCAATATCAGTTTTTGGAAGCAGCTTCGAGTCACAGGGAAACAGCATGGTAGAGAAGAATAACCCAAGTTTGGGAACATTAGGATTACTGCTAAATGTGCTAGCATTGATTTGTTAGGATATCACTTTGCTGGTGTTAAAATGCTAAAAAAGAAAATTACTAACTACTTCATTACATTAATAATATTAACACTTTATTGGAATTTCATATTCAAATTTTAAATGTATTAATTTAATACTATTAAAAATAAGAAAACATGGCCACCACTTCAAGTAACAAGTTGATGCAAACAGTTAATCTTTAAGTCAAAAATTTAACAACATTGAACTATTAGAATACTAAATTTCAAGATCATTGCTGAAGATTTTATCAAATTAGAGGCAAGGGGTTATTTTAATTATTCCAGCTCCCTGGCACAGCACAGTAGCATCAAAAAATCCCATGGAATTAAAACACTACTTCAAGACATGAAGTTGAAAACAACTAAAAACTATTGAAATACATATTAAAATAACACGTCCCCCTACGCTTGCCAGTTAAGTCTGAAGGCCTGTTTTAAACAAGAAAGTTGTTGGACTGGTTAGATGAAGATAAAAGAGAGGAGGGGCAACTGAGCCTCTGTGGGGGAGGCATTCAGGAGCCTAGGAGCACCCACTGAGAAGTCCTTCCTCTGCCTCTTACCAGACAATGTGGGACGGTGGTGGGACAGGGATAATGTCTTCCTCTGAAGATTACAGAATTCAAGTACTCAGAAGCTACTTTCCTCATGCCCCTGGAATGGGTACCTCAGAGTTTCAGTTGCTGCCACTTCCTTATATTTCAGTTCACATAATATGATGTTGGGATGCTACTGTTGTGAGGCTGTTGAGATTTTATGCATGATAAGAAGTGATCTCAACCATGGGTGCATTAACTGCAGAGTATGAACAAACTTAAGTCCTACATATTCAAATGTTTTAAAGGTATGAGGTCCCTTGATAGGATCCTGTTAGAAAAATAATGGCCAAACTTTAGTTTTATTTGCACCTGGTTGTGGGGGGGGGGGGAGGGAGAGACTTATATGTAAAAAAAAAAAAAGTAGCTGTTGTGATTTGCAATTCTGTACACACTTTGTTCCATCAGCCTTCACCACAGTCAGTGTTGATGTCAGTCACATTACTGGAGTGGGCAATTGGTTATTTATAACAATGAGTTTCAGCCTCCATTCATATTAGAATGTGGTCCTTCAGAATGTTCCTGGACTGCAGTTCCTATCAGCTTAGCATAGCCAATAGTGAAGGAAGTCTCTGGTCCCTGTATCAACACATTTGGAGAGCCACATGTTGCTCATCCAAATTTCTTTAAAAAACAATTTGCAAATTTTGGAATTTTTATCATACTTAGCAACTAACCCAAGCCACAATTCACCCATACTCAGGGATATAGTTATGGGCAGAGCAAATGAATAGGGCTCCATCTGAGAGAGAGAAATCAGACCTTTCAGTTAAATTTCCCCAAATTTCTAGCAGTGTCCAATTACTTAAAACTTTGAGCTGAGCATTTAGAAATACAGATTCAATAACCAGAGAAAAGGGGCTGTAGAGTTACCAAGGAGACAACGCACAGAAAATAGAAAGATCTTTAGGTGTGGCAACTCCTTGTCATACTCTCTAAAATGCTAGAATCTGGGGGAAAACATCATTACAGGAAGCAGAATTCTTATTTGAGCTGGTAGTGATATTCTGAGCCTTTGCAGCACACATTTCCCCAGCATGCACAAAATACTGGTTGACTTTTTTAAAAGTATTTTGCTTATTATTAGTTCTGCTCATTTACTACACAATACAGTCTGTCCCTCAAAAGTGTTCTCTTTTTTTTTTTTCCTTCTCCTAGTTGTTTTTTAACACTTGGAAATGAACCTGATTGGAAAACATCTGTCAGCCGAAGGCAGGCTAAGTGGATGGGGCTAAGTGAGCAGCTGGTGCCTGTCACTTTCAGGTCCCAGAGCTTGGGAGGGCTAATGTTTTGGACTACAGTTCACCTAATCCCTCAACTAGCTAGTAACTTTCCAAAGTGCTGCCCTATCCACACATCCTTTTTCGCACTTCATTCCCATTTACTTAGGAAATAAGCTCCACTGAACTTAAGAAGGGCTGTATGTGTGTAAGCATGTACATATTATAGGGTTACCATACATCTTCTTTTTCAGCTTAGACGTTCTTTTTTAATTTCTGTCTAGGTGGATTTTTAAAATATCTGCTGCTACTTCACTTCCTGATGGACCAGTACCAGTTGAGAGCTATCATAGTGATGTCCTGTTTGAAGCAGTCATTCGGTAAACTCATCCTTTTGCCCCCCAAAATATGGTCACCCAGGAAAAGTTTGGTGTAAAAATGCCCATCCTCTCCAGCTTCACACACCCTTTCAAACATTCCACTTTCACATAAAGATTTTGAGAAGTACTTACCAATTCTCTAGGAGTGGGCTAGATTGGCCAGTGGTCACCTGCAAAGTACAAAAGCTCCTGTCTCTTTCTCCTTGCATCTAGGGAAGGTATTAGAACAGGTGGGACAACCCGGAGCATCTTGCTGCCTGAGGCAGAACCGCTGAATGGCTACCTGACGGGACATTTGCCAATATTGAGGTGCCATGGGTTTGTGAGCTTTAAGATGGAGTTGTTCTACACTAGATAGATGAGTCTGGATCACATCTATGGGGAGTGAACAGAATGCTGTAAACAACTGGATACCTCTACAAAAGGGATCTATCTAGGCAATACCCAGGAAGACATCTGACACCTCCATCTTCCTTGGATACTTCTAGAGAGGATACCAGTAAGGATGCTAATTGCACATGAGATTAAAAACTGGTTGCTTTCATGTTATCCAAATCTGCTGCCTGAGGCAGGCACCGCACCTGCTGAATGAGGGCTGGCCCTGAGAGCAGGTATCCAGCTGGATATGGCATTCTGCTCAGATATTGCCTTATTTCCCAGACAGGTCATGCAACTACTTCTTTCCAGTTTGGAGTTACTTCCCCTCCCTTTTTAGCTCTTTATAATGAGCACAAGCTGAGTTATACAAGCATCATAAATCTAATGCCATTTATAATTAGGCCAATTTATACTATGCTCTCTGTGATATGTTCATCATATTTATAGCAAAATACATACATGCAGATGCATTGATAAAGATAACACAATCCAGATTATTGATAGTTCTATGAAATATAATCCAATTCTTCTTTTACAAAGGCAAGGCCATCTAAGCCAGCCAGAGGTCTTGAGCAGTTTGGTATTTCCTGTCATCTACCTCATTTCTTGCCACTTTAGAGGGTCTTAGGTGAAGTTTTGCCTACCTTTACCTAATATCCTGTCATAAAATGGAAGACCTATTTATTAAATTTTCCATGGAAGAGCAAGGCTTCAAAACATGAGCTAAAGCATGGTTTATTAGAAAATAATTTATGTAAGTTGCTCCGGCAAGCAAAAAGTATTTGCCTGATGAGGTTTCAGCGTTTATGTTTACTCTTCAAAAAGTTATTTAAATGCTTCTGTCTTGGGCAAAACACCTTTTAAGTACACCTTTGCTTTTCATCATGGAGTAAGAAAAAAGATCAGAGTTAGAGGACTGAATAAAGTTTTAGTGATGAATGAATAACCATGTTTTTTGATTTAGGGTTTGTAAATTGTTTTTTTTTTCCTTCATTTCAAAATTTACAGAAGCCAGAGAGAAACCAATAGTCAAGTGGGGAGAACAAACAGACCTGTGAGATCTACAGATCTTTATAGAATGGTGTTAAGATGCCAGGTCTTATTACAGTGGGTGGCCCTGCACTGAGGTATTACTTTTTGGGGACCACCGCATTTTAAACGAAGATGAAAAAATGTGATTTGAAAAGGCCCTCATGGGTAGCCTTCAAAAGGCACAGACAGGTTCCGACTGTGTTAACATTTATTGACTGTTTAAGCTGGTTTTTTTTTTTCTCTTCCTTTTGTATGTGCGTGTATGTGTGTTTGTTGCAGGACAACAATACATGAGTTCTATTGTGGAGGCTTGTTTTACTAATTTGATCACCAGAGTGGCAACCAAAGCTTCATGATTCGACGAAAGAAAAGTCTATTACAAAATAAATAAATAAATAAATAAATAAGAAAGAGGCATGTGCTGATCCCCTTCCCCCAACTGCAGGCCCAATGGTATTATAGCAAAGTTAACACCGTGAGAAGCATGGGGGTGGGTGTTATTAGGTTTTGCGTGAGGTAGCACTTTTGTATTGATTTTACAATACACAGGTATTATGATTTATGGAGTGTCAGTGTCACTCTAACAAGCTGGTGCACACAGAAGATCGTATTCTCCAACATCATTAAAATTCAGAGTCAGAACTAACTCATCAACCACTGCTCATCAGAGCCTATAGAGCTATATTCGGTTTCAGATGCCCTCATGTTTTTAGGACACGTGTCTCCTTTAGTCATTTAAACTTTTTGAAGTTGACAGTGAACCAACAAACAAATAAGCAAATTAGCTAATAAGAAAAGCCCAGAAGTTAAACCTCAACAAGTGAATGCTGACAAGCAAAATCAGACTATTTTCCTCACACTAAAATATACCTCTGTTACGTAAGATCTTCATATGAGTAAAACTCTTGACTATATATTCCATTTGCAAAGAGCCCATTTGTTCCCTTGAAATACTCAGGAAGACGATGCAGCCAGTAAATGGAAAGAGCATGTCTTTTATCACTTCCAGGGCACAATCTAATTTCAGATATTTCAGGCCCCAGTTGATTATCAGCAACGACTCCAAAATGTCATTCTTTAACACTTTAGGCACAACTCATTCTCAAGTTCATGATTTTCAGTAGGACATGCTGTCTCACTCTATGGGTGTTTATTTTTGAAATACTTGTACTCAGGTAAAAGTGCAATGGATTTCAGCCTTGGTCATAAATAATTTTAGCTTGGAGAGGCCATGTATATATTTGCAAGGGCTCACAGTAGCAAGGTAATCTTATGTGTGTTTATTCTGAACTTGCTTGCCCAAATAATATTTAATGGGACTTACACAACACTGATCAAAAATACAAGATCTGCAGGCCAATGGGACTGGAAATATTTTCTAAGTATTTTCCAATAAGTAGTTTTCCTTGACCTTCATATAAGCGAGAACAGGGGAGCCCTGGGCTGCTGAAGAACACACCCAAGATTATTTTGTGTACGCACACACGTACAGCAGACATAGGCAAAGATGTCTTCAAAACAGATGTTTTTGTAAGATGATTGGATAATCCCTTACCCATTTGCCATGCTTGTTGGCAGCTTCTGGGAGCTGAAAAATATCTGGAAGGCCAGGTCTTCATCCTTGTTTTAAGAAATATTAGACAGATTGATAGACAGCCTTGTTAGTTTTCAGCACCTGGCAAATGTTGAGTTGAAATAACTTTGGCAGAAAGAATTTATTTCTTTGGCTTCACTACATACAAGTTCCAATGCAACCCCCGAAAATCACCATTATGTGAATTGCACCTCTTAGAGATACCCCTCAGACACTTTCCTCTCTCTTTCTCTCCACATTTTATATACTGTAAATAATCATGAGCTAACTGGCCGTGTAAACAGTTCTGTGATACACTGGAGACCCCTATTGGTGAGAACCTGATACTAGCAACTTATAGGAAGAATAGTTCGGTTATTTCTATAGGTTTCAGGAAAGGATTGCTAATGGCTGTGCCTTTAAAATGTGTGTATATTAAAGAGAGTCTCATCTGTTCCACATATGCACCCATTAATACAAGCTGCACACAAAGGCATTTGAAAAGTTCCACTTGCAAGATACGTTTTACTAAAAGCCATCTCCTTTTGACTAAAAAAAAATTGCTTATATTGCAAATCAATGAAATGGCAGCAAACTGCATTGCTCAAAAAGAGCATGTTATTCTACACAGTTTCTCAAGCTAATTAGTTTCGAGACAAGGCTTGTTAATGGATGTAACTGATGGTTCATTATCAGGCACTGTGGCTAATATTTCTTCTTGTGTTTTGTGTTAATTAGTTTTAGTTATGGAATCCTTATGAATGAAATATTTTCATAGTTACTATTCATTGCCTCGCCGCAGGGCTTTGGAAACTCAGGGCTGTGGCTTCCTTGGTTGAGTCCTTCCAACTGTAACATGGCCTTCCTTTTTGTCTACTGCCTTCCACTTTTCCAAAGCAGTTCTGAGTCACATCTTCTCATGATGCATCCTGTAGATATGACAGCCTCAGTTTAAGCCCCACTGCACTCCAGAGAAGAGTTCAAATCTTGATGTGCTCTAAGACCAATTCATTTAGCAATACCTAACTGAACCAGTAAATAGGGCAGTAACAAAGAAAGGCAGGACATAAATGAAACAAATAAATACTAATACTGTAAATAAATAGGTTTTGTGGAAAACCTACAGCGCTATAGGATCTCCTCCTATGAAAATCTGAGAATATTGGTAGTTCCAATTCAAGAGTAGATGAATTGAGTCATGTAATTGGTAAGTGTTGAATTATGTGAGTGTCTACTATTCAAAACTTGGTCATTCCCATGAGGGTCTCACAGCTGTTTCATTCCACTTCTCCAGATTCCTGTACCCAACCCTGGGGTTTGCAGTTGTACTGGCAACTGAGGGTTTCAGAGGTTGTTGAAAGTGGAATGATAGCGCTATAACAGTCTAGTGCGGAAATGGCCTTGATTCAGTACATCTCTTCTGGTCAACATACTGCCTTAAAGTACAACCTTGTTGCTATTGTGTGACTTCACGTTGTTTCGACTTATGGCAGTTCTCAGGTGAATTTATCACTGGGTTTTCTTGGAAGATTTGCTTGACATGGTTTGCCTTTGCCTTCCTCTTTGAGGCTGAAAGAGTGCGATCTGCCCAGCAGTTATAGATTTCATGTGCCCAGTGCAATTTGAATCCTGATCTCCAGAGTTAGGGCCCATGTTGAGAAATGATGAAACTGTGCTGGTCTTTCTAAAGATAGTGAAGTACAACCTTAGCTTGTCCCTTTTTCCATACAGACTGAAATAGTCCATTCCTTGGCTGGCAGGGAGGGAAGGTGAGCTTCCTTTAAAACTACACGCACAGAATCACCAATCAGCTAATCTACCTAATGGTGGAGAATCTGTGTGTGTTATACATGCCCAACCAGTCTGATGTGTCCAAAGCAGCCAGTCTGAGTCAGAGACTTTACAAGGGCATCATTAAATAATAATCCAGGCAAACCCAAACCCCCAGTTTGTATATGTGTGCTCCATAGAAACAGCACTTCTTATTCATATTTAATTATTATTATTCCAGTTTTATGTACACTACAATTTGTGAATAAGAGGGGACCCAATTAACACAACTGGCTTTTCTTGGACAATTATATCAATTCATAAGAATTGAAGAATTCCACCATATGTAGGTTGGCTGAGTGGCAATAAAGCATAGGGCTGTGAATTGTTCCTCTTGACCCAGATGACCCTTAAGAGCTCCCCCTCTAACATGGCAGCTTCTCTCTCTACTGCCTTAACCCAGAGATTAGACACAGTAGATTTCCTTTCTCTGCCTTTGCCAAAGGGTTCAGGAGCCAGGTTTTCCCTTGCTCTACAAGTCTATGAACACATACATCCTTTGTTTATATTTGTGTTAAAACTTTTAAAGCATCACTATTCTAGAAGTGTCTGGAAATCATTTACCTTTTAGAAAGACAAATCCTACTCACTCCCATTACAGATAGAGTCCTTTGAGCAGCATCAAACCAGAACTGGCCACTTTCACTCTTGGTGAGGATGTTTGGGACCCTCAAAGTCACCTTCATGTCTGTTTCTGGACAAAAAGAACAGAACAACATGAGCAGCAGCTAAATATGGGCTCCAGCTGGGGATGGAAAGAATACTAAAAATTATTCATTCCCAAGTTGAAAAATGGGTTTTCTGTCAGCTGGGAAGGTGCATCAGAAACACTAGACCTGCAAGAGTTTTACATAATTCTCTCCTGGTATTCAAAAGTTTTAAGTGTTGTGGAGGAATCATTTTGTAGAGAATGCCTCCCTTTTTTTTTATATGAAACCTCCTGTTCTGCACAGAAAATTCTTAATCCCATCCACAGAAAACACTTTTTCCCACAGAGGACACCTGTTTTCTGCACAGTAGATTTGCGCAAATAAATCCTACCTATTTTTCTTCATGGAATAATTCCTCCACAATTCTTCAGGACAGTTTATATAGGGGAGAACGCTGCAGATGAATATTCTGTTTTTTCTCACAGAAGGGAGAACTCTGTAATTACTCTGCTTTCACAGGAAGCACAGAATAGTTTATGAGTTACTTTCTGAGCTCCAGTGCCATCACACTTCATGACATAAGTAGGCTTGTGTCTGTGTGTGTGCATGCACACATGCACAAACATAATATAGACCCACTCCTTGTTGTTGTGTGCCTTTGAGTTGTTTCCAACTAATGGCTACCTAAAGGTGGGGTTCCTTGGGAAGATTTGGTCAGAGGGTGGTTGCCATTGCTTTCCCCTGAGGCTTGGACAGTGTGACCTGCCCAAGGTCACCCAGCTGTTCTGTGGTCAGAGGAATTCAAATCCTGTTCTCCCAGAGAAAGTCCCAAGTTGAGCACTCAAACCACTACACCATACACACACCCCGGATGACAAGTTGACAAAACCTCATTGTATTATTCACATTTTAGATGACTTCCTTCTGTCCTCTTCCTACCATTCCTCAGACAGAGGGTGGGGTGTAGAGAGATGCATATGGCTTATTTCAAAGCTTTTTTTAGTAACTGGAAACCATATAAAAGACAAAAACCAAACTGAGGCCCTTGAGCACTTGCCCATGAATGTGGTCCTTGCTGTGGCCCCAGTTTCAAGTCCCTCTCTGGTCACATTTCCATCTGTTAATGACAGAGGCCTTCTCCCAACCAGTTCCTACATGGAAAGAGCCTTCATCCAAGAGACATGGATCCCACTCCCTGCCGGATACTGGTTGGTTAATAGGACCACAACACAAGGGTCTGCATTAGAAGCTATAGCACTACAAAGCCAGTCCTG
>CAOKZL010005572.1:0-11167 GCA_948472985.1 Iguana delicatissima | reverse complement strand
AATCTTGCCAAGAAAACCCTGTGATAGGTTCACCTTAGGGTTGCCATAAGTCAGAAATGATTTGAAGGGACACAAGAAGAACAAAGCACACCTAAACCAAATATAGAGGAATGTTTTATAGATTACATCAACATCATCATTAGACAGATTACAGTAATGAAATGCCCCAGTCAAGCTACCTATTATGATATGTTGTATGGCTACCTGGAAATCTTGCTATGAAAGCAGTAATAACATATTATTGCTGAAAAAAGAGCTTGTGGCTGGGAGAAATGCAGCATTCAGACAGAAAAGCTAGATGTTCACAAGGGACAATAGAAAAAGCAAGGATTGAAGGCAGTCTAAAATTCAGCACCAATATTATACTTTTTGACCAGTGAAAAGGTCAAATGGCAGTGTGAAGATCCAAACACAAAGTGGGTCCATAAAGTAGTTAGGCGAAACACATGAGCCAAAATTATTTTTATTGGCAGGCAGCCATTCAGCAGCAGCTCTACCTGTACACAGGAGCTTTTTACGTCTTCCCTTCTTGTGCCATTTCACAATTTCCATACCTCATTCCCAAGGTCAAGAAATCTTCAGAGTGGCACTCTATAAAATCAGAGGACCTGCCATTGAGAAGGAAATTGTACTCTTCGCCCATGTGTGAGCTGGAGACCTCACACAGAGTGGTGGTGGTGGTGGTGGTGGTGATTTGAGATTCACCTAGTGTCATTAAATCCCAAAGTCATCTGTTTTCCAGCTTTTCTTATGCACAATATATTCCTCTCTGGTTCAGCAAGCCAGTTTCTAACTCCTGTCAGTCTATAGGTGCTTTGACTCAATATGTATCCCAAGCTAGCTTTGGGACAGAAAGCAGCAGAATTGCCCATCAGCAGTCATAGCCTATGCCCCAGCTTTTATGATGCCACTGTGAGTAAACCAGTTCTGTGGAAGGAACACAAATGAAGCTTATGGCCACAACCCAGCACAGAATGAGGTGTGCTTAAGCCCAGTGTAATCAGTGAGCTTAAGTGTGCTTAGCTCTGTTGAATTATGGCTAGTGTGTGCTCCTTGAATATTCTTCTAAATTAAATATTTGCTGACACAGCTGGTATCTTACCACACAGACAACCCTGTGTTTTGGTACAGCCCCTTAAACATGCAAATACAAACATATTCAACTTGCACAGCCTGGGTACTTTTTTTCTAGTTCCTCTTAAACTGAGCAATCACTGAAATCAAGTCATGTGAAAATGTTTTGAATTCTTGCTAAAGCACAATCTGTCTTAGCTTTTCCCTTTGTTTCTTGCAACAAAGGTTGTGATTTGGAAAGAGTACTGGGTGTACACCAAGTAGTTGTCACACATGACATTTTAGGTTGCAGACAACAATTGTTTTGTTCCTCCCCCTGATGCACAGAACGCCACCTTCCCTCTGTGACTTCCAGACAGCAAGACGATGTTTACTGACTGACTTGCTGAGGGAAGTAAAACAAACAGATGAAGAAAAATGCTGATGCCACAGTTTAGTATTCTCACTGATGTCTATGGTTTCTTAGAAGAAGTGATGTATTTCAGTTTTCTCCTTATGAATGAGTTCTGACTATTTCTCTGTTATTCCCTGTTGTCTAGTCCTATGTGACCTGCACTGCCCTTTTCAAACTCTATCCTGCTCCCAGTGAACATTTCTTTATTCATTACCATCAGTTTCAAGCATTTCCATTTTGCCTTTCTATATAAAATACTTTATTTATTTGGTCTTTATTTGGACTTATTTTTTTTATTATGGAATTCTTCTGTTGCTTTTGTGAGAAAGCAACAGTGACACACAAGAATTCCAAAGCATCCAAAATTAACTAGTTGCATGCTACTTAGCAATGAGCAGAATCTTGAATTTCAGAGCATATGCAAAGAGATGATAACCACCGAAAGAGAGATAGAAAAAGCATGGGAGAAGGGAAAGGGAGACAGAGTAGGAGAGAGTGACAGCATCTCTGGCCTCTTGATTAGATGTCGTAAGAAAGCCCAAAGCCCAAACTGAATGCAATCATTTACATACATCAGTGGTGGAGCTTGGAGTGTGTAGAAGGAAGGGCGAGAGGAGAGGCGACTACAGCACGGGGTGTGTGGCCACTGTGTGTGGAGGCATGTCTGGGGCACACAGGGGCGTGGCTACTGGCCAGAATGCCCCAGAAACATTGCTGCCCGGGGCAGACCGCCCCTTCTGTCCCTACGTGACTGATATACATCAGTCAAATTTTCAGTCTTGGTAATAATAGACTGCCATTTTACCCAATGAAAAAATAATCTCACTTTCTGATATCAACAGTGCAGCATGCACATCAGAAAATGATGTAGCAGCTCACTTTAGCTTCTTAAAAGCTCTAAACTTACTACTCAAAAGGGCATGCCTGTAATAGCTGGACAGAATGTTATGCAAAAGAAGTTAAATTTTGGATGCCCATCTGGAGACAAAGCAAGGATTTATACCTATTTAGGCTTCTCAGTGGGGTGGCAATTTACCGGAAGCTGTAGGAGGCACTTTTGAGCTATATGAGAATATAGGAGTTTGTCACAAGTAAGAATTAAAGCAAATACAAATTATATGATTGCTACCAAAGGTCCTTTGGGAAACTATGGGGGGCCACATAAGCTTACTAGCAGACCTTGGGGGCTGCACCCCACCACTATACATACCCTTAATAAAAAAAAACTTCCCAAATTTTCTTTCCCCCCAAATATCACTCAGTGCCTTCTGGGAACTGTAGGGGGGATTTTCAATGTGTTTTTCAGTCCCCTGGGTCATTTTATGCTGAGGAGAGACCTTTTTTTAAAAAAAAAAAATAGGAAGTGACCATAAGTCGCTTTCAGTTTACTTCAGATTTTGAGAGGCCTTAGAATGCAATTGGAGAAAATAAAAATAATTAAAAATAATTTTTTTAAAAAAATAATCAAGGGACGGGGGCCTCGGGCCACAAAAACAGCCGTGGGGGCCATATCTAGCCCACGAGCCACACTTTGGCCACCCCTGTTCTAACAGAAGAAAAACATTCCAGAGCCTGGATGTAACCATTGAAAAGCACCTTTCAAATGCAGCAGGCAGGGAAGCATGAAGGAATGCATAATTTAAGGGCTCAATCTGGAAAAAGCAGTTATTTAAGTACACTAGACCATGGACATCTGAATCTTAATGGGCTAATCACAAATCCCTGTCTTCTATATTTTCAGAATGACTGCTCTTCAAAATGTACACTGAATTTTTTATATGCCAAAGCTTCTGTAGATACACAGCCAGCTGACCTACAGGCCAATCATGAAAACCTTGGCATCACTAGGTACCTGATGAGGTCCACATCTTTGCAGAAGGTCTGTTGCAATGATAAGTGCAGCCTCCCCTTGCTCCCTGTGGACATTGGTGTGGACTGAACCCAGGAGCAGATGATAAACAGATTCTCAGCACTGCATTGACAGTAATGGTAACAACACAGATCTACTCATGGAGGAGAATCCACTGAATGCATGTTGCTAATGGCACTGTCCCTAAGTTCCAACAAGGTGGAGCAGAGGGGCGGAGATATGCAATGTTCCATGGGACACTTTGATTTACACTCATTATGTCAACAGTCTGGTTTATTAATGTTTATTATTTTCCTACCTGGAGCTCTCATTTCGTACATAGCTTGTTAAATGTAAAGAAATATCTTACCATGTCCTCCTCTGAAGATAACCCACTAGTATTTCTTTAGAGCAGGGATGGGGAAAGTGTGACCTTCTAGTGGCATGTAGCCTCTGAGCCACACTTTTGTGTCCCTGAAGATGTCCAAAGTCCCCACAGCACCCTCTCCCTATTTTTTTAAATTTAAGGTCAATTTTCAGGTGATATTTTTCCTGAAAACACTTTCAAATGTGCTCAAATGTGCAAATGCTGCAGCTTAACTGAATCTCCCAAATCTGCTTTAGAGGGAGAGGGCTATAACATACTCTCATTTGGCAAGGGACATCCACGTTTATCCTCTGCTATATCGCTTTTTCAGCTGCTTTTAAAATATCCCAGTTTCTTTCTCCTCCTCCCACTTTCCTTCTTTGTCCTTGGCTTCAATTGCTGCAAAACGAGTTCAAAGTGCAAAATTAGTTTGTGCTCAATTAATTCAGCATGAGCATAGAGGAGAAGAGAGGAAGGATGGAATTTTGCCATTTCCTGTAGACTCAAGTTAAAGCAAATAGCTGCAGCCTCTCTGAGCTTGCATGTTCTTTCTCGTTTATAATTTTTGCCATCTTTATCATGCTTCTGATGTTGATACATGTCTGAGTTTCCATCTGTCAAATGATGGAGGGCATGGTATAACATGTGGATCCAGGCCATATCAGGGCAACATTTGAGGGCTAAATCCAACTGTTAGTTCCAAATGGCACAGAATCATTGAATGAACAGGATCTGTTAAATTAATCCTTACATGAGTCTTACTGATTCAATAAGCCTGCTCTACTTGTGACTAACAGGTGGATTTAAACCTTAACTTGCAAACCAAAGCCTAATTGCCTAGAAGTAAATCTTGTTGGAACAGTTTGGTATCACCTCTGAGAAAACAACATTTTAAGTTTTTTATGATTTTATATCCTTTTAATCTTTTAAATGTTTTTAATATGTTAATTTATTGTTGGAAGCTGCCTTGGGTCCCATTCTGGGAAAAAGATGGCCTACAAATATAACAAAAGGATAAAATAAATAAAAAAAGTCAGATCTAGTGAGTTAGTCATGGTTGTTTCAGTTATTTTTGCCTCACTGGTGAATTGTGAACTCCACCCAGGGTTGTTTTTTTCAGGTAATGGCAAAGGGATTTTATGCAGTCAGTTATTCTGAAGCAAGACAATATAAGGATTAGTTTCTGGATTTGTTCACAGTTCAGTTCAGTCTTATAAATTCACAGCATGCCCAAGTTTTAAGGGCCTGAGTCTCTGTTACTTAAAGTGCATGACTTAAAGTAACATCAGTTAAAAGTGTGATAATGGTGAAGGTGGTGACAGTGGTAGCTGCCAAGTACAGAGAGATTCAGCTTGGTCCAGTGTTAATTTTTGGAGTACAGCTTCCAGAATAACCCAGCCTACATGGCCATTAGCCATATTGCCTGGGCATGATGGGAGATGTGTACTCCAAAAATCTACTTTCCCCCAAATGTCTTGGTCTTGATCAGAATTATCTGAACTTTTTGATATGTTGTGTTACCAACCCTTACACACCCCATCTGCAGGACAGCAAAATTGGCAAGAAATACCACTTTCATATAAAAACTGGACACTTATGACTGGGACATGAGGTAAGCAGGACACTGGCTGTATGCCTTGGCTAGGTTAGGATGGCCTCAGTATGGCCAGGTCATAAGTTCAGGAAAGATTCAGTAGGAAAGCCTGACATTAATGAGCTTCCAACAGTCTTATCAATGACTTGACATCTGAATACAATAGTAAACAAAACTGCCCAGGTGCAGCAGGCAAACAGCCCTGCTGTGGGCATTTTCTACAGAGACCTTCTCCATTCACCTTACCCAACCAAGATATAAAGAGGCTGTCAGGACTCAGATCAATCTTTTGTCACTCAAAGTAAGACTACCGTTCCATTCCAGACCCTTGTTGTTTACTCTGCCAGACAGTTATTAACACTTGCCCCTTCAGGGTAGGAAAAGGTGTATTTAAGCTCTAGCTCTGACTTCAGCATTTACTATCACTTTGAGCATCATGCTGCACCCCAGTTTCACATTCCTCCGTGCTGTTCTCAAACTCTTGTTTGAGTCACTCCTAGATCCTCTGCTCTAGGACAGGTAAATATCACCCTCTACACCCAAAATCTCTTTCTATCCAACCTTTCTCACTTCTGTCTTCATTAGCCTTGTATGGTTTGTGAGACTGCTTGATTTCTGGTGTGTGTGTGTGTCTATTAATTTCTAATAAAATATCTCCTTTAACTTTTACCTGGAGTAAACAGTATACAGTTAGTACTGGTATACACAGGTGAAAAGAACCTGCCATTACCCTCCTCTTGCAGACTTCCTTTGAGCTAATAATTCCCCAAGTTATAAGGAGACGTTGGCACTGCTGGTGGACCTCAGGGTCCCCCACCTTTTAGGGTAACAACTGCTTCCTGGCGAATGTGAATTAGGGCCTTATTCACAGTATGCTGTTATAGTGCTGCTATTCCACTTTAACTGCCATGGCAATATTGCATGGAATCTCTGGATTTGCAGTTTAGGAAGAAGGATTTAGAATTCTCAGCCGGAGAGCTCCAGTGCCTCACCAAACTACAAACCCCAGAATTCCAGAGAATGTTGTCACTGCATTTAGTGGAATATTAGTGCTGTAGTGCAGTGTGATAGGGGTCCCAAGTGATATTCTATATTGGTATGGCTTAAGAGCATCTTGTTGTGATGTTTACACTTTTATAAATTCAAGAAATTCCACTGGCAGGAGCAAGAATGTCACGCACCTAATCAAATTCCTTGTTTCTAATAACTATTTCCTGACATTGTATCCTTCAATAAAAATGTTAATTTATTTTTTCAGTTATCTCACTCTCCTATATAACCAATGCATATGCTAGACATAATGTACAAACTTCCTGTATCACATAAAATCAATCCAGGGATTAGTTTTCTATTTTGCTTCTCAGGAAGAGTTCTTCTATGCAACATTCTTGTTTTTATTTTGATAGAGAAATGTCATTGTTTTATTCTTTGAGATACTAATCTCATATGACAGGTTGTATAGACAACCTGTCATATGCCATACAGTGGCTGATACAATGCTACACAAGTGCTATACAGTGGTGGCTGATATCTAAACAGCCATGTGACACACATGTGTAATCCTGAGACAGCCATTCTTCCTGTCTCTCCGGTAAGACTTTGCCTAAAAGACTAGTTTGAATCTATCGGCTTTGTCTTCAACTCATTCTCAATGAGTGTTCATTTCTTGAAGTGACCCTATTGCCATGGCCTAGTGTAAATCACAATTTAGTACACCTGACAGTGACAGACTCATTTGTTAGCACACAACAGTGACACACTCCTGTGGTAGATGTAGGTTACGACTCAGTTTTGTAAGGGAGTGGTTGGGGGTGGTTGAAAGCTGGCCTTGGGGACATTTGGCTTCAAGATGTTGCTGAAGTTCAGTTCTCGCCAGAGATGGATGATGGGAGCTTTAGTTCACTGATGTCTGGAGTGACTCAGGTTGGTTATGCTTTGTTTATCTTCAAATGGTTTTGGTTAAGTTGTCTCAAGTGCTGGTAGTCCAATCTGAAGCTCTATTTCTATACTCTTTTCTCTCAGAGATGAAGCACTTGTATTAGCCTACCTTTCTGTGAATAATCAAGTGTGTTCTGACTGTGGTATATGGCTGCCCTTTTAAAACTAGCTCATTTAAACTAGTGAGAAGAAAATTGAAGAAGCTAGTACATACTGCTGTGCCCTTAAGGAAGGGCTATGTAGCTCAGTGTCTGAGCACTTTTTTTTTTTGCACCCAGAAATTCTTGGGGCCTTTCCGCACTACGTTGTTATAGTGCTATTATTCCACTTTCAACAACCTATGAAATTCTGGGGCTTGTAGTTTACTGAGGCCAAAGAGCTCTCTGGCTGAGAATTCTAAATGCCTCTCCCTAAACTGCAAACCCCAGGATTCCATAGGATGTTGAAAATGGAATCATAGCACTATAACAGTGTAGTGCAGAAAGGCCCTTACTCTTTCTACATAAAAATGGATCCTCCAGTTCACAGAAAATTATTGCAATACATAGTCAAAGCACACAGGTAATGTCAAAATCATGTATAGTTAGAAATGCATTTTGATTTCTGTGGCTTTACTTTCTGTGGCTTTATAGTTACTTGAAAAATTTTAAAAATGACTCTATAAATTCTATTTCCTGTATTCTTGTACCAGTTTGGGATCATTACTTTAGTTAGTAGTATGCCATTCTTCCCTTTTCACGTAGGGAAAAGTTTTTTTTATATTTTGGCCTATATTTAAAGAAAATCAGGAACACAGAAAGCTGTCCTATATTAAAAAGAGCTTGAAATCTTCCTTCCTTCCTTCCTGGCGGGTGGAACCAACTTTCTTGGAATTACATAGAAACTTCCAGTCAGCCCCACCATTCGCCAAGCTGATTGGAGGAGTTGTAGTCCAAAATGTCTGATGCAGGGTCAGGCCATGAATATATCTGGTTCAGTCTTGTCTACATCAATAGGCAGTGGATTTCATTAACTTGCCCCACCAGGAGATGTGAAAGATTAAAAGTGGGAATGGAGCGAAAGCAAAGTATGTACACTGCAACTGAAACACAGCCAGGAGTGTCTAGTATTCTGATTTTCACCATGAGTTTCTTTCTGTGGTTAATTAATCATGGAAGAAATTGCAGCAGTTAAACTCTATTGTGTTACTATCTGAAAATATATCATAAGATTCTAGTGCTACCTATCCCAAATAAATGGAGAAATGCAACCATACATTCAACTTTCTGCCTTACCTGTTTCACATCGTGTTAAGTAACAGATTTTGAACCTCTCTTTGGAAACTTCATGGGCACTACGCAAAGGTAAAGGAGGTGGCAAAACTAGCTGCACACTCATTGTCTTACATCATTTGCCCCACGTATGTGCTGTTTGCATCTGCAAAAATCCCACAAGAGATTGAATCCTGATACGTAGATACAGTATAATCTGATACCTTTGTTGATCTGGTTTCAACAGCAAATCAGAGGCCATTTCTACACTTGACTGTTATAGTGCTATTATTCCACTTTCAACATCCTACAGAATCCTGGGGTTTGCAGTTTCCTCAGGATTTCATAGGATGTTGAAAGTGGAATAATAGCACTATAACAATCTAGTGTGCAGTGGCGGACCTTGGAGTGTGTGGAGAGGGGCAGGAAGGGGCGTGGCTATAATGTGAGGAGGTGTGGTAATTGTGCGTGGGGGCACGGCTGCTGTGCCTGGGGTGTGGCCAGGTTACTTGGGGGTGTGGCTACAGGCCAGGACGCCCCAGAAACATTCCTGCCGAGGGCAAATTGCCCCCCCTCCACATCCCTATGCAGCTACCAGTGCGGAAATGACTCCATTCTTTCAGCCCTTACAAAACAAGGGATGTAATATGGATGAAAAAATAAGTGTTGCCTGCTTTAAACACACACATTCTTTTGGCTGTTTTCCTGATTTTCCATTTCTGACCTTCACCTCTAGGACACTATTAAATAAGAAAAAAGTGTTCTTGTACAGTATCCATTCCTTTCAGTGGGAACACGTGCAAAGGAAAGACAGTGTATATTCTGCCACAGTTACATTTTAAAAGAATCCAAGGTCAAAAAAGTCTCCACTATGTACTCCAATATCTGATACACTGCAGTTCTCAGTCAGTGCTTACATATTGTATTTGAATGCCCACATTATACAAACAAGAAAACCTAATAATGATGTAATTAAAAAGGGGGAGGGGGACAATGAACCAATATCAGAGAATCATGCAACAGTAAGTGATAAATGAACAAGACATATCAGCCATCCGTTTATATTTACTAATGTATATATTACTGTTGTCATGTGCCTTCAAGTTGTTTCTGACGTATGGAGACCATAAGGTAAACCTATCACAGGGGTTTCTTGGTAAGATTTGTTCAGTGGGGGGTTGCCTTTCTCTGAGGCTGAGAGAGTGTGACTTGCCCAAGGTCATTAAGTGTGTTTTCATGGCTGAACAGGGATTTGAATCCTGATCTCCATAGGCATAGTGGGATATTAAACCACTGCACCGTACTGGCTCTCTCAATTTATGTGTACTGGTATTTTACGCTGAAAGTATTTTACGCTGAAGGTGAAACCCATTAGGAAATCTGAGGGGTTTCCCCTTTCATGCCTTTCCATTTTTGTTTCCTCAATCTCTTACTTAGAATTTGAGTACATTTTATGCTGCTCCATGATTTGCAGCCTGAGGGTCTTCTTTTCAAAGTAACAGTACGCAAAAGGAAAACTGTTTTTGAAAGATGACAGCATCCAGTTTTACTTAAATAAATTGTCAGGGCCTTTGCCTTTGTCTTTTATATCTCCTAAGAAGGATTCATGTGTTCAATGGTCAGCGAAATGTATTGCAGAGCAACGTAAAAGACTGTTTTCTTTTAAAACAGACAATACTGCTTACATGTTAATTTTCTTAAAGGTTTTAACTGTTCCTCTTCATTTTCATACAAAATTTTAAATCAAATTTCTTCTATCATATAGTCTACCCAGGTCCCCATATTTTGTTCAAATTCATTTTTTAAAGTAAGGTTTTACAGATGTTCATAGAATCATAGAGCTGGAAGAGATCACAAGAACTCTCAAGTCCAACCCCCTACCGTGCATGAATATACCATCAAAGCATTCCTGACAGATGGCTATCCAGCCTCTGTCTAAAAACCTCCAAAGAAGACTCCATTTTTCTTTGTCCTTCCAGTTATCTTCTTCGTTCTCCAGACAAAGGCAGAAAAGAAAATGAAGGAGCCAATTATGTATCTGCTTCTTTTTCCCCCTCTGTTCTTTGAAAGCCAGCCCAATAGGGGCTTGTATTTGGAGTCTGCACATTGATCCACTTTAAACTGTCTTGCCAGAGTCATATGAAATCAGCTGGGAATAGGAGTGAAGTAGATTCTTCTACCACTCTCAGCTTTGCACTAAGCAACAAGCATGAAGTACACTTCTTCAAAATTTATTAGAAAAGACAGAAGAGAGACTAATCTCCCTAGCAGGTGGAAAGGTTTCTAAAGAGAAAACACAGGAAGAACTGGACACATATGTGCCTGTGAGAAAGAATCCTGTGCGCAGCTACAGCTTAGCTTTCTGTTTTCATTGCAGCAATTCTCATGGCCAAAGAAACAGGTTTCTATTCAGTTCTTAAGGCAGCTTACCTCTTGGGCTGTGGGAACTACTGTGGAAAATGATCCAGAGAAAGAAAATCCACTATTCTTTCCTGTGAATACACGTCCTTGCTTTGGAGCCAGTCCATATGCTATGATTCTCTAATTTTATATCTAGAGCAGTTTCCCAATCTAGTGTCCTTCAGACATGTGAAACTGCAGCTTCCTTCATTCCTAGCTAGGAGAACTATCAGCGACTATTGAGGAAAGAAAAAGTAGAGGCATCTCAGAGACTTTCCTTAGAAAACATGAAGTCTTCAGT
>CAOKZL010005570.1:0-11008 GCA_948472985.1 Iguana delicatissima | reverse complement strand
ATCTCCAGAATTTAACTACGATACAACTTCTCGATTTATACTTCTGTTTTTCTTTGACTTAAACGTCTTTCCAGCAATCATTCCCAACAAAATTTTTAATTTCTGAAGTGTTTATTACACAGCAAGCTCCAGCGTTTCCAGATATTGCTTTCTTTGTGATCTAAACATTTTTAACTCAAAATATCCACAGAATTGCTAAGCAGACTAACAGACACCTTGATCTAGTCAACATCAGACATATTAAGAGTTCTAGGTGTTCATTTGTTTGTTCGTTTTTAGTCCTGATTTACAATTTTAATAATTGCTATTGTAGGCCTAAATCCAATTTCTGCTCCTGATGGGAGTACACCCATTGAATCAACAGGAAGTATTGATGTACAAACTCAGTAGATCTACCCCAGCTTGTGTTAGCAATTTGATTTCACTGAAAAGCAATCTAGTTCTCCTACAGCTTCTGATCCACATTTTGTCTACATATCTTCCAGCATTTCACAGATTTAAATTGAGACATGTGTGCCCAAGCAATATCAGAAGGTAGTCAAGATGGCAAAAGCTGTTAAGGAAGAGCACACAAACTAAGAGAGGCTACAGCAGTTTGGCTTTCTGTGCCTACTGGGAAAGGCAAGATTCTACCCACTCCCCCTCCTGCTGAATTAAGCGAATGCAAACTGCTTTTGAGCTTTGAATTCAGTTTATAGCAATTGAAGCTAGCTGTGGACAGATGAGAAAAGTAGGAGGAGGAGAGAAAAACTGAATCATTTTAAAAAGCAGTGGAAAAAGTAGAATAACAAAAGATAAATTGGGACTGTTCCTGCCGACGTGGGACAGTTGAAAAGTAGAATCTTATAGGATCAGGAAAGATGCAAAAGATGCCCTAAAGATGCAAAATATGCCCTCGATATTCAGAAGGCTGAGTGAGAAGATACAGGTCTTTCAGATCTTTACAGTGATCAGTTCTATGTGTGAAAGCAATAAACCTGCTTTCCTAAGGATAGTTTCCTTGGGTTCAAAGTCTCTGAGAAGATGCCTTTTCTTATCTGTGCAGGATTGGGGACTCTTTTGTTATTATATGTAGTGTGGCATGAAGCCATTATCTTTGTTATTGCTCTGCTAATGGGATAGAATTGTGAATATAATTCAATTCAGCTGTTCTTCTTTCTTGTTTTCTTTGTAATTTCCTTGTTCAAGGACCATGACCTATAAATCCCTTACTGTATGTCCAGAAAGGTTGCAATGTTCTCACAATGGGCTTTGAAGATATTGCCATTTCTAATGTCAGATTTATGTTCATTTATTCTCTTGTGTAAAAACTGTCCTGTTTGTCCATTGCAGAGTATAGAGTGGCATTACTGGCAGGAGGATGGCCATATCACATCGGAGGAAGAGCACCTCTGATGTTGTAGGTGATGTTGTTGGCCCCCAATATTGCTCCCAGTGTAGCTATGGGGACAGAGTTGGCATTTGGGTTTGTGATAGGATCATGTCCCTGTATTACTGTCCATGTTATTTATCCTGTGTAAATGAATAGTTGTTTAAGATTAGAGGCTATAAGCCAATAAAGCCCTGTCTCCCAGAGCTCATGAGAGGGTTAGAATGAATATTTCTAGACTTGATTGTAGCTATCTATTTACCATTTGAGTGGTCTCAGCTAGGGACTGTAGGTGACAACTAGGGAGTTCTGTCACTTTGTGGTTTTGAATTTGTCTTGTAATCTTGCCTTGTTGATTTGTTTCTTCAACTCCTTAGGCGAAGAAATGCTAGTTGTAAATCCAAGAGTTATGAGTCTCTGTCTTGTGGGTCTGAGCAGATGTGGTTGTATCAATATAGCTGGCTATAGACTTATGGATTTGGTAGTGTGTTCTGCATGGAAACTGGTGGCATGTATAAAGTATGTGTGGCCATCAAGTGGACTTGAAACATTGGTGTCAAGAAGAATATGTTATGTGGATTGTTCCAGGCCCAGGTTGATGGTGGGCTATAGAAGTGGTTGAAATCCTGGTGGAACCTGTCAGATAATTGCTTTCCATGTGGCCAAATTACAAAGATATCATATATGCTGCCAGTGTTTTTAGGAAGCAAAAGACAAGCTGCCTCTCCCTGTGGTTCCATTTTATGTCATTTTATTTCTTCATTTTCAGAAAGTAGACAGCATTACTTTTCTCAAATTTCACTGTTTAGTTTTGCATTAAACTTCTTCAGAGTATCTAGAGTCTCATTTTATGAAACCGTATGGAAATACATATTAAGCTTCATTGTAGGTAGTTATGGGAATGACATTTTCTCCTCCTTGGAAAACTTATTTTCTAAATGAATTGTATGCTGTTTCTTCTATATGCTGTCAATGTTTTTTCTTTCTTTCTTTTTTTCCTTTTTTTTTTTTTTCATCTTTTCAAATTCTTTCCAAACCCAGTTTCCAGTCCTGTATTAATGAAATACAACCTTAAATTAAATCTGGAGAACAGATGCATAATTCTATATGTTCTTGGAAGTTAAATTTAAATTGCAGCTATGTTCAGTTTGTGCAAGGGTGAGAACATATAGCCCTCCAGATGTTGGAGTCCAATTCCTATCAGCCCCAAGCATAGTCAGTTGTCAGAAATGATGGGAGATGTAATCTAATGCCTGATCTGGAGCACTGCTGCCTTCCCACTTCTACTTTAATTGTAATGTGGCCCATAATGAATGAATTAACTTTCATATAAATTGGCTCTTTCAGGTCTAAAACATGGACCAGGTCCCTTAATCTATAGAGCATGTACAAGGAGCTACGTGCAGGTGCGTGTGTGAGCTGGCAAAAAAAAGCAGGGGCGGAGGGAACAGAATGCTGTTTCATGCCTTTTTACCTGCATTGAAGCCCAGCAGGCTTCCAAAGGAAAGAAATTGGTGCCTTTCTATGTGGTCTACATAGAAATGCAGTGGATAGCTAGAGGAAGACTGGAGGTCCATGTCTGTCTTCTGCTGGATCCTAGCAGGCTGGCCAAATATCTTGAAAACCTTTGGTGAACTATATAAGCTTGGTTCAGTGCTAATCAGTGGCCTGTTCAGTGCTAAGTTTGAACTATAAAGGCCTATATATCTCAAGTTCGGACTATCAGAAATACCATATCTCTCAATCTCAGCCAGCCTGAGTTTTAAGATCCTCTGAAAGTGCTTTCTCTGGTCCCACTACCATCAGATGTACGTTAGGTAAAGACACAGGACAGGGCTTTTCCAATGGCTGCCCCCAGACGTGGAATGCCATATGGAAAGCTATGTTGGTACTCCATTTGCTTTCTTTCTTTTGAGCAGCTGAATATATTTCTGTTTACCCTGAGGACTTTAAGTATTAACTGTGTGTTGCAGAAGTTCTTTTAACCAAGATGTGTTTTATTTGTATTCTTGCATTCATTATTATATTTTAATTGCTTTTTTAAATGTATTTATAGTAATATGTTTGTTACTATTTATTTATTTATGATTTTGGATTATTCACTATTTGAACCATGTTTTGCTTTAGCCCAGATAGTGAGTGACCTTGGATTCCATTTTGGGAAAAAGTGAGATATAAATTAATTAAACAAGAGGAAGAAGAAGAAGAATAACAACCGTGTTGGAAGTTTTTACTTACATGTGAATTGCTGGACATGCTAGCCCTGCTCCTGCCTGTCATCATTGCCCTCAGCCACAGAGTCAGCGTTCTTAATTTTATAGAGAGCCTCAGTGGATAGGGAGGCCTTCCTCTTCATGCTGAGCCTAAAGGGTGGCACAAAGGATGACTATGGGAAGCAGGGCCAGCGTGCGTCCTTTCTCACTTTTTGAGGGAAAATTCCAGCAGAATGCTTGAATAGCCCCATCTGTTTGTTTGCAAAGCATGTTAAATCAACACACACACATACACACAAATCAAGCTTTAGGAATGCAAAAATAAGAGGCTCACTGAACAGCCAATTAATAATACAATTGAGCAGCTTTTAGTATCGCACCCATTTACCTGTGGGTCCTTTCACACTACACAATTTTAGCACTTTGATTGCACTCACTACCATGGCTACAACCTAGGGGATCTTGGGGTTGGGAATAGGGTACAATATAACAAGAGCAATATGGTTGAGTAATTTTTAATTCTCCCATCTAAACTGCACTCCCAGGATTCTCTAGAGATGGGAACCGTGCCAAGTCAAAAATAGAATCATAGTTCTATAATTGTGTACTTGGCTGGTAACCCTGAAAGGAAGGCTTGTTTGTTTTAAAGTAATAGTCATCTGACTTACCCCTGTTGGAAACAGATTGCTGCAACCTAGTGGATCCGGTCTAGCTGAGCAAAGCCATTCTTTCATTCTTATCTTTCTTCCAGACATCTGTGCTGAGCATAGCTTGGCTCTCAAGTTAGCTACCTATCCACTGTTAGATCACCATATTTTTTCCTTTGTCTATGCTCTTTGACAGCTCATAAATTTGACTCTTGAAGCAAAGTCCAAGACCTCAACCGAAGTAAATTTAGGAAAGGAGTACTAGGTACAGACAGTTCTCTCTTTAATACATTTCTGCACAATTGTTTGTGCTTTGTAAATGTTAAGATTATAGGTACTTCACAGTACTGAATTTCATTTCTTATTTTCAAAAAATCCACTTGAAGAAACAGGCTTGATTTATTTTTCTATGGCGAACATATGGTGATAGTAGGAGGAAATCTGTGCACACAGCAGTGAGCTTGAACTTCAGCTGCACTGTCAGAATTTCAGTAGCATGTCAGAAGAATGTAAATTATGTTTTAAAAAAAAGTAAACATATTGAGCATATTTTTGTTCTGAAAGGTAATAATTTGGAAAATGAGAATTCCTGCCAAATGTGTATTTGTCCATTAGGTCCTGACTCTGCCAGTCTTAAAACCAGTTAGACTTACACATAATCTTGAGTCACTTGTCATTTTGTGTGAACTTATTCACAAGTTACTTCAAACAACATGGTTATTTTTGGGCTGTATGCAGCAGTAATTGCCACAGCAAAGCCCACTGCAAGAAGAGGAATGAGACTTAATTATGATGAACCCTAGATTGTGACTTCAACAGAAGGGCATAATTCAAATTTTCTGCATAAAACAAATATCTAGTAGATTTGAAGCCAGCTGATTTTGTGCCTAACTTTTGTTCGATAATGCCCTTTACTTTTGCAATGTATATCTGTAACAAAAAGTGTAGTCTTTCTTTTCAATCAAATCATCTAATAGGTAATTAAGACTTTTAGAGTTGGAGCCAATGCTAATGGAGCAGGCTGAAGAAGCTTTTTTTTTTAAAAAAACTCTCTTTCATGCTGTTCTGAAGAGCTTCTCCATCCTTTAGAGAAGATCTAGATGGAGGTGTGGAGGAATCCACAAAAAGTACCTCTTGTTGGTTAGCAGAACCATCTACTAGATCAGGGTGGACAAAGTGTGACCCACAGGTTACACATGGCCCCCTAAGATTGTTTTTGTGGCCTCTGAGGCTCCTCAGGGGCAATATTTTTTTTCAAAAAAAGTGTTTTGCTCCAGTATGTCCCAAATGCATTCTAGGGAGTATGGATGACCTTTCTACCACATGTGGAGGCCCTCTGGATCCCCCAGGAGTTGAAAACAATTTTTGCAATTTTTTTTAAAGATACTCTCTCTCTCTCTCTCTCTCACACACACACACACACAAATATATATATATGTATATATATATATATATGTATGTGTATATAGGTCCCAACATCTCTTATAGTAGGCATCATGACATTTTTCAGCTTCCTGGGCCAACCAGTGCCCAGGAAAGTCTTTTTTTTTTTTTAAGGAAATGACTTCTGCTTATTTCCTGTTGCTAATAGAGATCTCTCCTCTGCTGGTATGGCCCAGGAAGACCTCAAAAAATGGTGAAAATCTCTGCCATAAAAGGCATCTGAGGGGAAAAAAAATTAATTTATTGTTTGTTTGTTTTGTTTTTGTGGGAGCAGGTGTAGTAGAAGGATGCAACCTTCCAAGACTTCCTGGTGAGTGAGTTTATGCACCCTCTGCCTCCTTCTTTCCAATCTGTTTTTCCTGCACTAGATCAAACAGTCTTCTGGTAATGGAAAATTCCTGTTGGGCTCCAACCATTATTAGAGTTTTTTTAAAAGATGGTAGATGGTAGGTAGTAGGTAGATGGATAGATAGACATTAAACCGGGGAAGCAAATTTTTTTAGGGAAGGCATAATCTGGGGTATATCTGGATATTTGTGTGAACAGGAGGGTTTCCAATTTATTAATAAAGTGCAGATTATTGATAAAGCCACCATGTATCCAGTTTGTACAAATTCATGTTGTATTCTTGGCCCATCATCTTATTTAGTCTCTGGAGTAACTCAATACAGTAGACTAGGATTTGGTGGGAAATTTCTGAGTGATCAGAAATAGTAGAAATTGTAGGTCGTAGGTCGTATAGTAACTTTGTCAGGAGCTCCTACAACAGAGCCAAAATGAAGACTTAGGCTCGTTTCCTCTTAAATTAACTGTAGAGATGAAGAAAACTGAAGCAGAACAGAGTTCGTGTGAGTGAACTGGGTTCCATTTTGTACTAAAACAAATACCTGAGCTGAAACATATATCAAAAAGTATTCATGGGAATCAAATTGTCAAAGTGTGTTGCACTAAGAATCCTGGACTGATGATAAATGAACATGTGGGGTTTTGCTTGTATAAACAGCATTTTCTGTGTAGAAAAATAGGATTAATGCTATTAATAATGTGTTTGTGCTCTCATCAACTCTCAAACTCTCCATTCCATCAACATGGTCTACCTCTATTGATGCTTTCCAGTCATTATCCCAGAACAGTTTATGTTGGCTGACACAATTTTTCTACATGATCCTTTTGACACAGTGATTCAAGTTCTACCCACAATGAGGTACCCTAGATACTTTTCTGGGTACCTCTGGTTTGCTAGTAAACTGAATCACTGTGTTGCAAAGGATCCATGTCAAAAAAGTGTGTCACCAACATGAAAAGTTTGGAAAGCTCTGGGATAATGGTTAGTAAAGTGGAAAGCAGTACAAATAGAGGTAGACCATGTTAGAGATGGAAATGGAGCCCAAGTCGAGAGTTCAAGACCTGAGCACAAACGCATTATTAATAGCATTAATAGTATTTTTCTACACAGAAAATGCTGTTTCCTGCACAAAACCCCACATGTTCATTTTATCATCAGTCCAGGATTCTTCTAGTCAAGGTTTCTCAGCACTTCAGAAACACATTTTTTGACAATTTTTCAAATGTTTTGGAGTGTTTTATTCCCCCAGTAAGGATGCTTTTGAATATGTTCAGCTCAGGTATTTGTTTTTAGTATCAAAATGGAACCCAGTTCACTCACACAAAAATTCAACTCTGTTCTGCTTTCCATTTTCCTCACCTCAGTTTTCTTTCATCTCTGCAGTTAATTTAAGAGAGGGGAGAGTACCTAAGTCTTCATTTTGGTTCTGTTGCTAAAACAAGATCCCTGACGACCTACTATACGACCTATCCAGGCATGTCTCCACCATTTCTGATCACTCAGAAATTTACCACCAAATCCTAGTCTATATTGTATTAATTGTTTCCAGAGACTGAATCACTAAACTCTGATGGGCCGAGACATGAATTTGTACAAACTGGATACATGGTAGCTATCAATAATCTGCACTTTATTAATAAATTGGAGTCTCCCTCTGTTCACACAAACTGCAAGATGGTATATACCCCTAGATATACCCCAGATTATGCCAAAAACTGCTAAAAAAATTTGCTTCCCAGTTTTAATGTCTATCTATCCATCTACCTACCTACCTACCATCTACCATCTTTTAAAAAAACTCTAATAATGGTTGAACCCAACAGGAATTTTCCTATTCACAGAAGACTGTTTGATCTAGTGCAGGGAGAGGCAACTGAAGGAGGCAGAGGGTGCATAAACTCACTCACCAGGAAGTCTTGGAAGGTTGCATCCTTCTACTACACCTGTCCCCACAAAAACAAACAAACAAACAATAAATTAATTTTTTTTCCCCTCAATGTGCCTTTTATGGCAGAGATTTTCACCATTTTTTGAGGTCTTCCTGGGCCATACCAGGCAGAGGTAGAGATCTCTATTAGCAACAGGCAGAAGAGAAGTCATTTCCTTAAAAAAAAAAAAAAAGACTTTCCTGGGCACTGGTTGGCCCAGGGGAGCTGAAAAATGTGGTGAAAATATTCCCTACTATAAGAGATGTTGGGACCTATATATACACATACATATATATATATATACATATATATATATTTGTGTGTGTGTGTGTGTGTGTGAGAGAGAGAGAGAGAGAGAGAGTATCTTTAAAAAAAATTGCAAAAATTGTTTTCAACTCCTGGGGGATCCAGAGGGCCTCCACATGTGGTAGAAAGGCTGCACCCATACTCCCTAGAATGCATTTGGGACATACTGGAGCAAAACACTTTTTTGAAAAACAAGATTGCCCCTGAGGAGCCTCAGAGGCCACAAAAACAATCTTAGGGGGCCATGTGTAACCTGTGGGTCACACTTTGTCCACCCCTCATCTAGCAATGGTTCCTAACCAACAAGAGGTACTTTTTGTGGATTCCTCCACACCTCCATCTAGATCTTCTCTAAAGGATGGAGAAGCTCTTCAGAACAGCATGAAAGAGAGTTTTTTTTTTTAAAAAAAAAGCTTCTTCAGCCTGCTCCATTAGCATTCGTGCTCCAACTCTAAAAGTCTTAATTACCTATTAGATGATTTGATTGAAAAGAAAGACTACACTTTTTGTTACAGATATACATTGCAAAAGTAAAGGGCATTATCGAACAAAAGCTTAGGCACAAAATCAGCTGGCTTCAAATATACTAGATATTTGTTTTATGCAGAAAATTTGAATTATGCCCTTCTGTTGAAGTCACAATACTCAGGTTCATCATAATTAAGTCTCATTCCTCTTCTTGCAGTGGGCTTTGCTGTGGCAAATACTGCTGCATACAGCCCAAAAATAACCATGTTGTTCAAAGTAACTTGTGAATAAGTTCACACAAATGACAAGTAACTAAGATTATGTGTAAGTTAACTGGTTGCAAGCATGTAATTATAAATCTTATTAAATATAAAGAATAACATTTGGTGTTAGGATTTTTATTTTCCAAATTATTACCTTTGAGAACAAAAATATGCTCAATATGTTTACTTTTTTTAAAACATAATTTACATTCTTCTGACATGCTACTGAAATTCTGACAGTGCAGCTGAAGTTCAAGCTCACTGCTGTGTGCACAGATTTCCTCCTACTATCACCAATATGTTCGCCATAGAAAAATAAATCAAGCCTGTTCTTCAAGTGGATTTTTTGAAAATAAGAAATGAAATTCAGACACCTGTGAAGTACCTATAATATTAACATTTACAAAGCACAAACAATTGTGCAGAAATGTATTGAAGAGAGAACTGTCTGTACCTAGTACTCCTTTCCTAAATTTACTTCGGTTGAGGTCTATCTACTTGCTTCAAGAGTCAAATTTATGAGCTGTCAAGAGCATAGACAAAGGAAAAAATATGGTGATCTAACAGTGGATAGGTAGCTAACTTGAGGCCAAGCTATGCTCAGCACAGATGTCTGGAAGAAAGATAAGAATGAAAGAATGGCTTTGCTGGGCTGGACCCGGATCCACTAGGTTCAGCAATCTGTTTCCAACAGGGTAAGTCAGATGACTATTACTTTAAACAAACAAGCCTTCCTTTCAGGCGCCCCTTCACAGTACACAATTATAGAACTATGATTCTATTTTAACTAGCACGGTTCCATCTTGTAGAATCCTGGGAGTTGCAGTTTAGATGGGAGAATTAAAAATTCTAACCATATTGCTTGTTGTGTCTTACCCTATTCCCAACCCCAAGATCCCCAAAGGTTGTAGCCATGGTAGTGAGAGTGGAATCAAAGTGCTAAAATTGTGTAGTGTGAAAGGACCCCACAGGTAAATGGGTGCGATACTGAAAAGTCAATTTGTATTATTAATTGGCTGTTCAGTGAGCCTCTTATTTTTGCATTCCTAAAGCTTGATTTGTGTGTATGATGTGTGTGTGTTGATTTAACATGCTTTGCAAACAAACAGATGGGGGCTATTCAAGCATCTGCTGGAATTTTCCCTCAAAAAGTGAGAAAACACGCACGCTGGCCCTGCTTCCCATAGTCATCCTTTGTGCCACCCTTTAGGCTCAGCATGAAGAGGAAGGCCTCCCTATCCACTGAGGCTCTCTATAAAATTAAGAACGCTGACTCTGTGGCTGAGGGCAATGATGACAGGCAGGAGCAGGGCTAGCATGTTCCAGCAATTCACATGTTGAGTAAAAACTCCAACACGGTTGTTATCTTCTTCTTCTTCCTCTTGTTTAATTAATTTATATCTCACTTTTTCCCAAAATGGAATCCAAGGTAGCTCACTATCTGGGCTAAAAGAAAACATGGTTCAAATAGTGAATAATCCAAAATCATAAATAAATAAATAGTAACAAACATATTACTATAAAATAGTTTTTAAAAAGCAATTAAAATATAATAATGAATGCAAGAATACAAATAAAACACATCTTGGTTAAAAGAACTTCTGCAACACACAGTTAATACTTAAAGTCCTGGGTAAACAGAAATATATTCAGCTGCTAGAAGAAAGAAAGCAAATGGAGTACCAACATAGCTTTCCATATGAACGGCATTCCACGGTTGGGGGCAGCCATTGGAAAAGCCCTGTCCTGTGTCTTTACCTAACGTACATCTGATGGTAGTGGGACCAAGAGAAAGCACTTTCCAGAGGATCTTAAAACTCAGGCTGGCTGAGATTGAGAGATATGGTATTTCTGATAGTCCGAACTTGAGATATATAGGCCTTTATAAACTTAGCACTGAACAGGCCACTGATTAGCACTGAACCAAGCTTATATAAGTTCACCAAAGGTTTTCAAGATATTTGGCCAGCCTGCTAGGATCCAGCAGAAGACAGACATGGACCTCCAGTCTTCCTCTAGCTATCC
>CAOKZL010005569.1:0-10405 GCA_948472985.1 Iguana delicatissima | reverse complement strand
GTTTCTAAACACATTCTTTGTTTTGGGGTCTTCCCCAAAAAGGAAACAGTGCTGTGCCTGGGGAAAGGGTGTGGGTGATAAGGGGGGGAAAAAAGTAGGAAAGCTAAATCACAGAACAACTCAGGCTTGCTATAGGGGGTTAAAAACAATAAAAAGAGTTTTTTGGTTATGTTTGTAGCAAAAGGAAAAACAAGGAGATAGTAAGGCCACTGTGAGGAAAAATTTAGAAGGGGGGAAACAAGAAAAGGCAGAATTTGAATGTTTTCTTTGGGTTTTCTCCCAAAACAAAAAAACAGGGTTAACCTGGAGAAAGTGGAACAGATGTGTAATGGGGGAAAACACAAAATTTTAAAATTTGGGGTAGTATAAAAACCCGGGTTTCCCCAATTCAATCACCAGGGCCCAGATGAACTAAAATTAAAAAAAAAACTTAAAAGGGTTTTTTCAAACCACTCAACCCCTTAAATTTCCTGAAATCAGAAAAATGCAGCTGGAGGAGGGCAAATGTTTTTTTCATTTTTAAAAAAGGGAAAGGGAAAAAGGGGCCCCAAAAAACCCCTTGGGTCGGCCTGGCCTAAAATACCAGGGAAGGTCCTAAGCAAAAATTAACGAAAAGGAACGGCCCTCAAAGCACTCCTAACAGATGGCCATCCAGCCTCCGCTTAAAAACCTCCAAGGAAGGAGACTCCACATCCCCGGGAGGGCAGCATTTTCCCCGGGGGCCCCGGCACCCCTGACCTAAGGAAGTTTTTTCCTGAGGTTCAGGGGGAAACCCCCTTTCCCTGTAGCTTGAATCCATTGCTCCTTGTCCGGGGTTCTGGGGGGCAGCAGAAAACAAGCCCTCTCCATCCTCTATATGGCATCCCTTCAGATATTTAAACACGGCTATCATGCCCCTCTTTGACCTTCTCTTATGCAGACTAAACATACCCATCTCTAAGTTTATCCTAATAAGGCTTAGGCCCCTAAATTTTGGTCATCTTCCTTGGACTTGCCCCAGTTTCCATCCCCCTTTTTAAAAGGGGGGTCCCAGAACTGGACACAGTATTAAGATAAAGGTCTAACCAAAGCAGAGTGAGGGGTCCCATTTTCCCCCCCCGATCTAGACACCATACTCCTTTGATGAGCTGAAAATTTGGGGTTTCCCTTTTCTTGGCTGCCGCATACACTGCTGACTCATGTTGGTTTGTGGTTATGAAGACTCCAGTTTCCCTTTCACAGGTACTGCTATCCAGCCCCCTTTCCCCCATCCTATATTTCTGTATTCCATTTTTTCTACCTAAGGGTGGACCTTCATTTTCTTTTTCTTTAAATTTCCTTTTTGTTAGCCATCCCAGCCCCTTCCAAATTTTTTGGACCCTGCCTCTGGCGTATTAGCAACCCCTCTCAATTTGGGGGAATGTCCAGTTTGATGACGCCCTCTATTCCTTCATCCAAGTGGTTGATGAAGATATTGAAAAAGCACTGGGCCCAGGACAGAACCCTGTCCCCCCGCTAGTCACTTTTTGGTCCAGGATAAAAAGCAGCCATTCATTATCTTTTTTGGGTTGGGTTTGGTTAAAACCTTTTTCCAAAAATCCAACAACAGTAGCCCTGTGCCCATTTTCTAGCTTCTTTGCAAGGATGATGGGGAATTTTTGACAAAGGCCTTACTGAAATCGGTACAATCCACAGCATTCCCTTCATCTATCAAACTAGTAACTCTATCAAAAAAAAGGGGATTTTTTAAATTTGGGAAATGCTTATTTTTGAAAAATCCATTTGACTTCTCATGATTACCCCTGTGATGGGTGTTTTTGGTAGATTTAACTATTTGAATGTAGATTAGTGAGGAACCATGAGCAAAAAGTGATGACACTGTGGTACATCCCTTTTTCCCTTTTTTTTTAAAGTTTTGGGGAAAGTTCCTGTTGGTCCATAACTCACCGGTCTCCCCAGCCATGCTAGCTGAGGGATTTGGGAAGTTAGTCCAAATGTTTTTCCAAGCTTTTTTTTTTTTTAATTTTAAAAAACAAAAGGTCTCTTAACAATTTAGTGAGGTAGTGGTAGTTCCCTTTTAAAGTGGCAGATCAATGACGCAACTGATTTCACTTTTAAATCCACCTACCCAAGAAATTTTTATAAATCTGACAAATGCATCTGATGAAGTGAACAGTGTCTGTGAAAGCTTATATCATAAAAAAAAGCATGTTAGTCTTTATGGTACTATGAGATTTTTTTTTTTTGGGGACCTTCTTTATTTTTTCTCGGGCCTCCTAGGACTTGGGTTCCTGGAAAAGGTCTGGGGGTTTGTCATGACTAATTTCAAGTTAAACATTTGCTGCTGCTGAGGGCTCTTTAAACATTTTGTGGCCGCTCAGTAGTGGCTCACAAGAAGACAAAATTCATACTTAACACCTTCTTCTTCTTTAAAGCTGGAATACAAGCATTGGACCAGGGAATGTGTAACTTCTAGATCAGCTGGTGGGACTGAAAACTGGGTTCGTGTTCCGGGAATTTCAATAGAACCTTTGGCAACTATTGGCATTATAAAATGTGCTTCATTTAAATCTTAACAGTCTCTTATCCATTCATACCAGGACTAGGGACTTTTTTTTAAATGCCAGTGCTGCCTCTGGTCATAAGGGAACTGAAGCCATGGTCAGGTTGGTAGGTAGTAATTGGCCCCGACTGTTTTCAAGTGGTGGACCTCAATATATCATCCTGTGGAATGAAAAATAAGTAATTTAATTTAAATAAATAAATGTTTTGTTAAAACTAAAAGAAACTCTCAACTTCAACCAGTAGTGTGTATGAGTGAAGGTTTGCTGAAGAACGATTCTTTGAAATATGAGGACCTTCCCCCCCTCCGATGGCTTCCAATATAACAAAAAAACTAATTTAGAATAACAGAATCGTAGAGTTGGAAGAGACCACAGCAGCCATCGAGTCCAACCCGCTGCCATGCAGGAACACACACTCAAAGCCCCCCAGCAAATGGCCTTCCAGCCTCTGTTTAAAAACCTCCAAAGAAGGAGACTCCACCAGACTCCGAGGCAGAATATTCCACCGTCAAACAGCTCTTACTGTCAAAATTTCCCTGATGTTTACTCAAAAGGGTTTGATTAAAGGAATTTCCAAAAAAAAAAGGGGTGTAAGCAAACATTGTTTTAAATAACAAGGCACGGGAAATGGAAAACAACCAGGAACAAATTAACAAAACAGGAAGAGTTGAATCCAGAGGCGGATCTGGGGTCAAATGGGGCCCCTTCCCCCACCCGCCACTGCTCACCCCGCCCTCTTGCCCTGGGCCCTGTTGTCCCTCCCCCCCGCCACTTTTAAATCCAGACTTTGTCAGGGCAGCAGGATTTGTCTGAGTGGAGTTCTTCCCGGGGGATCCCTGCTCCTTCGGGTTTTTTTGTGTCCCCCAAAAACTCGGGCCAGGGAGGGTTGGGGGACGGGTTTAAAAAGAGGGGGGGAGGGGGGGAAAATTAAAAAAGAGGAAAGGGATTTAGCTTTTCCCCTTTCCCACCAGCTGGAATTTTGTGCTGCTTTGAACTGTTGTATTTGTAAAGATTCCAGCCCTGTGGTCCTAAATTAATAGCCACAGAAATTTTTTCCCAGAATTTTTAAAAACTATGCGGGATTGCCCCAGCAGGGGGAACATTAAAAATTTAAATTAAATTTAAACAGAACTTACCAATTACCCTGAGGGGAATGGGGGGGTTTTTTATGTTTTTATTTCATAATAATCCAAATTTTTATAACCCCCATGAAGCCTAATTCCTCAAAATAATAATTAAAGCAAGAGATAAACACCCTGTGGAAAAAAAATTTTCCCCAGATACAAAATTCCCATTCCAGCATGGAACAGCCTATACACAAATATATGTCTTCCTAGAACTTCCTTCGGGAATTAAATTTTTTAATGCCTGAGTAGATATTCCCTGTTTCAGCAAATTGTGGCCCACATCATTAGTCCCAACCAGAGTAAACTTACTGAATAATGGAACTTGTAAGTCAATATTTAAAGTTAAACTGATTGAAAAGGTCTTTTTTTTGGGGACAAATTTATTAGTTTTAGGTTTGTTTTTTAAAAAGGTCCCAAATTGGTTTAAGTGTGCAAAAATTGCTTTTAACTGGTCTTGAAACATTAAAAATCAATTTTTCCCAAAATAAAACAGACCTTTTATTTCTGTGTTTATAATGGGGTTTTTTTTGAAAGCTATAAAAAGTTTTTGGAAAAACGGGAAAATTTCGGGATTACCAGTAATACCTAAAAAGAAAAGCAATGTTGCTCATAATCAAACGTGGAAAGATGGACAAAAAAATTTTAAGGCTAATGAATTTCAGCAGATTTTGTGCAACTCTTTTTTTTTGTATTCTCTGGAGTCTGGGAGGGGGTTTGTGTAGAAAACAAAAAAAGGCCAGTTTGTGTAGCACCGGAATAGTGCCATTTTATATAACCAGGTTCAATTGGTGTCAAGCATTATAACACAAATTTAAATTTTTTTATCTTGTAATATATGTTCTTTATCCTCTACAGCAAATATGTTCAAACTACAATCTACAGAAAATTTGCAAAAAGGAGGGAAAATTTTACTTGATTTATATTTTCTGATATCATGCTAGCAAATATATGTTGCACAAAAATACATGTTTGTTATTCTCTCTTCTAAAAACTTCCCTTTTTTTCTGTTTCCACTTTTGACATATGTAAGATGTGTCTGATAAATAACTTGCCAGTCAATCTCAGCTATAGTATATTTCCAAAAAAAAAAAAAAAAAAGAAAGAAAGAAAGAAAGAAAGAAAAGGAACATTTTATTGAAGTTTTTACTAAAAAAAACTTTTTAAAGGGAAACTTGAAGTATTGATACTTTACAATTCATGAGACAGACCATAGCACGATTAGTGAGGCTCTAAATAAAACCTTTGTTACAAGGTAAAACTCAAGTCTATAGGAATTTTGCCATGAAGTTTCAAAAGGAGCTGGATGGCAAACTTTAAATTGGGAAGCAACTGTTTGCAAATGATGAATTAAGGTAAACACCATGCATACAACTTTTCCATGCCACTGGCAGTTTGGTACCTTTTTTGGAGGCAAAAAGAGAGCCAGTCTGCAAAGTGCTTTGCTTCAGGCATTCAGGCAACACCAGGAGTGTGGGATGGATGAAACAAAAAATTTTGAAATAAAATTTCAGCAAGAGTTGTAAAAATTTGCCCTTTCTTCTGGTAGGTACAGACTTCTTCTGTCTGTCACACAATCCCCCTCGGGCACGTTTAGTAGGAAAAAGCAGAGGGGGCCCGCTTTTCCCTTTCCCCCAGTGACACTTGGGGGTCCCTCCCTAATGGGGCCACGAAGCCCCCTCCTTGCTCTTCTTCGGTTGGCAACTAAAACATTTTTGTGCTATTAGGCTTTTAGAAATTAAATGGGGTAAGTTTTTTAAAGTTGTGCTATGTATTTTATGGGACAGCATAATTTTTTAATGAATTCTAATGTTTTTTATGTTTTAATGTTATAAAATGTTTAATTACTTTTTAATTAACTTTTAAAATTTAACTTTTTTCAGGGTTTTGGATCGTTTTGAGATCTGTGTCATTTTTTAAAAAGTTGTTAGCCACCTTGAATCCTGTTTTTGGGAGGGGCAGGGGTGTAAAATTTTCCCCCCACCACCACTACTGAGGGTAACTTTTGGGCCCCTTTAGGCAGCAGTACCTTCTTGGGGAAATTAATTTTTGAAATCATTCCCTAAACAAACCCAAAGGGTTGGAAAAGGTTGGTCAACACTTTCATAGGATCAACTGATTCAATGGATCCCCCCGTGCTGGAAAAAATTGGATTTTTGGGCCCTTCAGAGGCTTCCAAAAATGGAGGTTTTTGTGGGAAATCCCGGGCCCGTTTTTTTTTTTTAGTTAAGGGCAAGGGGCCCCTGAGCTGTTCTTGATTGTGGGAGGGGGCTAAAAATTTTGGGTTTTCAGGTCATTATTAATTATGACTACTTGGGAGATATATTTTTACAAAACAATCAAAACACAATTGTTGTTCCTGCCTTCAAGTCATTTCTGATATGGCAACCCTAAGGTAATATCAAGGGGTTTTCTTCGCAAGATTTGTTCAGAGAGGGTTTGCCTTTGCCTTCCCTAAGGCTGAGAGAGTGTGACTTGCTCGGGTAAACCCCGGGGGTTTTCCCTGGCCAAGGGGACTGAACTTTGGTCTCCAGAGTCATGAAAAGGAAAAATACACCATGTTGGCTCTCTTCAAAACATAGTGTATTAAAAACCCTCATAATCATCATGGTTCAGTCATCCCCCCGCTGAAGGTGGTAACCATTTTGAGTACTAAATTGAAAGCAAAAAAAGCAGCTTTTTACTGGTAATTCCTGAAAGCGCTAAATTTCAAGGGGTCTTAGTGGTCCAATTTTGCCAGATCATTTTAGGGATGCTAAAAGTTTTAGGCATGCTAATTTTAGTGGGGAAATTTACCCCTCCCTTCCTTCCATTCTGGAGTCCATGAATACAGAAATTTTTTAGGGAAAAAATTTCCTTTTTAATGAAATCAAGTGTTTTGTGCTTAAAAATGTGGGGCCCAAAGGGAAAAATGTGATAGGAGGGCATTTTCGTCTTCTCACTAAAATCTACTTCGATCAGTGGAATGGGGGGAGGGGATTCCCCCCCCAAAATTTGAAAAATGAACCAAAAAACATTTCAAAATGTGACTGAGCCATGGGGAAAATTATACCTGGGCCAGGCTTTCTCTCACTCAGCCTGACCTACATCACAAGGTTGTTACTGAGGATAAAATGGGGGAAAGGAGAGCTATGTTCTGAGAGCACTGGGGGAAAATTTAATATAAATGTAACTAATAAATATGAATGAAAATACGTATTAACCAAACTGCTCTTTGGTTTTCCAAAAATTTCCCTTTTAAATGGATGTTGATGTTGGGGGGGATTTCTATTAAATTTTTAGTTTTCCAGAAGGTTGGATTTCTTTTTGGTCTATTTTCCCTACAAATATTTTGCTGAAGCCCCGGCCTTAAGGTGGGTTTTTCTTTTTTTTTACCTTCCACCACAAGAGGGCAGCAAACACAAATTTCCCAAATTAAAACAATTGTTTAAAAAAGGTTTCCCAAATTTAAATTTTTTTTCCCGAATTTTAAATCTGTAAACAACTTAAAAATCAACAAGGGTGAAATGAATTTTCTAATGAAAACAGCTGTGTCTAACTAAATTATACCCGTATAAAGAACAAACTATGCAGTAATCATAAAAGCCTATAAACAAGAGTAAACATTGTGTTTGGTGACTAAACTAGAGATAATGACAAAAACTAAAGCATAAATAATTCAAAATATGTTGTATTTCAAAAAACCAAATTTACTGGAGTTTGTATATTAAAAGGGAAATAATTACCGTCTTGAAAAAAAAAAATTGACATAAGCAAAAACTACTCAGCACCAAACCTCTAAAATGTTCCCGATGGGTTGTGTGGCATGGTAAATTCCCAAAAAGGGAGATGAAAATGCCGCAGAAATCCAGAACTTCAAAAAAGAAAAATAAAAGAATATTCAAGTCTAAAGAAATGGATAGGGTGGTTAAATGATTACGGGGAAAATTTGGGTAGATGGAAAAGAAAACGCTGTCAACTAAAATTTTGTAGGAATTGATACCATTTTTGGGGCCCGTCAAAGCGATTCCCTAAATTTTAGCCCTTTTCAAGAAAGGGGCCCTGAACATCCTTTTTCTTTCCCTTTTTCAAGTCATAAGCAAATAAGGGGAACCACTTTAAAAACGCACATAAGCTTCTTTATTAGTGGGAAAAAAATTAAAAATTTCCATTAAAAGGTGTGCAATAGAGGAACCAGATCCCCTCTGATGTTGGGAAAAAAAGGGACAGGGTGAATGGGTTATTGCTGAGGAATACCCCGGAGCTGTAGGTTGTATTTCAGAGGGGAAAAGGCAAACCACCTTTGAGCATTCCTTCCCTTTAAAACCCTGGGGAAATTTATGTGATTGACAGAAGTTGATAAGCAACTTGAAGGCGTGCATACTCAATAATCCCCCTGATTTAGAGGAAGAAGGAAAAAAAAAAGGTTCACAGCCTAATACAAAAGAAAGGTGGATAGAAAAAAACAGGTGTGATCTGGGGTAAAAGGGAAAAAATGGAAACATCAAAATGAAGGAAACTAATGATTCATAAACAAAAAACGATGAACAGGGCAGTTTGGCACTGCTGGAGGATGCTCCATGGGCAGGCAAGTTTGAAATTAAAAAACCGATAAGAAATGTGATCATGGCAGGTGGTCATAAAGTTGTGGGCAACAGTATCTTGAAATGTGGATTTAATAATTTTGGGGTTACTAAAAGGGGAAAGGGGGGAATTTTTTTTCCCCTTACAGCTTCCTTAAAAAGTTAGGGAAAGGGGGAAAATTTTAAAAAAAACTCATGACAGGAAACTCCTCACTCCTTAAGTCTAGATCCCAATTTTTTCAGGATAAAGCTGTTAGACAGGCCAATTACTAAAAACTCTCTACTCCTTCTTTTTTGTTTTTCCCGTCCTCCAGCCACCCCTCAAAATTTTGTATATCCTTGGAGCTTACAAGCTTTTCTTGAAAGTTTGGACTTGTTTAATTTTTTTAAAAAAAAAGGCTATGTAGTTCAGCTTCCTTAAGGAGTCCCTTGAGGGCAAAAAAAACCCCTACTTCATTTTTGTATGAATTGTGTTTTATAGGCCCCCGCCAGAGTTTGCAATTAAGGAAATGATGACAATGATAGATATTATATTTTCCCACCGTCCAAAGTAAAAAGGGTAAAGTTTGTACATTTTCAGTGTAAACAAAATCAAATAAATTAAAGACATACAAAATGAAAACGCAGAAGCATAAAACCAGCATAAACAAATTTCTGGAAAATAACAGAAACAATTATACAAGGGGCCTTTGAGGCCCCTCCCTAAACTGCAAACCCCAAAAACCCGGCCCCCCTTCCCTTTGGCACCAGTGAAAACCATAGGAAGGGCAGGGGAAAAAGGGAATCAGAATGGGCCTGGGGGCCCAAACTTGGGTAATCTTCCCTCTTGGAACACATCCATCCCACCCTGCCACAGGAGGGGGAGCATTGGGGAAGATGGGGAAAAATGCCAGGGCAGGCTCATTGCAAAGGGGCCTCCAAGAGACTTGCTTTACAAAAGCTATGGGCCCCAACGGGGAACCCCCCTTTTATTCTGCCCCTCTGGGAGACCTGGGGGGGAAAAGCAATTAAAACTTTTAAAGGGTTAAGGAACACTCCCTGGAAAGTTGCAGGAAGATGGGATATTTGAGCAAGGAATTCCTCATCCCCCCCACCCTTTATCCCAAGGCAATTCTGATAGGGAAAACGGGAAAACCCCCCCCTGCCCCCAAACCACTGGAGGGGGAGCACTTCCACCTTAGGGTAGATTTAACCCAAAGGAGAGGGTCTGTGGAGTTGGGGACCAAATATTTTTTACGCTTAAAGGGAATCCATCCCGGGAGCAGTCCAGGAGGAAGGGGAAGTTCTCACTGGGGCTCTCCTGGGATGGGAACCCTGGCTCTTGGGGGAGGGGCTTTTGCCTGTCCGAGGAGTTTAAAACAGAGGAGACCTCAGTGGGGAAATGGGGGGGAGATTGGGACCCCCACCTTCTTGCCAAAGAGGGGTGCTACGCGGGAAATTTCCAGGAGAAAAAGAAAAGGGACAAAGAGAGAGAGGTGGGGGAAAAGGGGGGGGGAAGGGGAAAGGTTAATCAGAACTGAAATGTGGGGTTCTGCACTCCCCCCAGCAGCTAAGCTTATGCAACAAAATCTACTTGGCCAAGGGCGGGAATCAGGTGTCTTTCCCGGCAAGGTATTTTAAAATTCCTTCGGCCTCAGCCAGTTTCCTGGGGGGGTCCCGGGATTTGCAATCCCAAAAAATCTGGAAAAATGTTTTAAATTTTACTTGCACTGGCCTTAATCCTGCATATTGTATTTTGTTAACTCTGTTTTTTTGTACTTCTCTTTTAGCTAACCCGGTTGCAGTCCATTTGGGGATGGGAAAAAACCTTTTATTAATGAAGAAAGTGGGTAAATTTGGGTTTGTAGATGGTGGGGTTTTTTTCAAAGTAAAACAGGGGGGGTGGAAGGCATAGCCTGGGTTGGCAGCAGCAAAACAGGCAAAAATTGGATATGGTCCCCAGCAGAAGCAATAGGCAATGATCATGACCACTCCATCCTCGACACTTCCCTCTCTGCCTTCTGTGTAGTTCTAAATTTCTGCTGGGCAGCGACCTGTGAAAGAGGAAGGTGACATGGGGCGGGGTACATTTTACGAAACAGTGGGGGGACCAAAATTCAGTTTGCCTAGGCTGCAAATCTGTTGCCAGGCTCTCTTGTTCTTGTTGTTTTTTCCTTCAAGTTTGGGCCCTTTTGAT
>CAOKZL010005568.1:0-10918 GCA_948472985.1 Iguana delicatissima | reverse complement strand
GGTCATTTTGAATTTTGATCCTGTCCTCTGGCATATTAGCAACCCCTCCCAATTTGGTGTCATCTGCAAATTTGATGAGCATGCCCTCTTCATCCAAGTCGTTGATAAAAATATTGAACAGCACTGGGCCCAGGACAGAACCCTGTGGCACTCCGCTAGTCTCTTCTCTCCAGGATGAAAAGCAGCCATTCGTGGTCACCCTTTGGGTTCGATCGGTCAACCAATTACAAATCCAACTAACAGTAGCCTTGCCCAGCCCACATTTTACCAGCTTCATTGCAAGAATGTCATGGGAAACTTTGTCAAAGGCCTTACTGAAATCGAGATATGCTACATCCACAGCATTCCCTTCATCTACCAAGCTAGTAACTCTATCATAAAAAGAGATAAGATTAGTCTGGCATGACTTATTTTTGAGAAATCCATGTTGATTTCTCATGATTACCGCGTTGCTTTCTAAGTGATTAGCAACTGACTGCTTAATGATCTGCTCCAGGATCTTTCCGGGTACTGATGTCAGGCTGACTGGGCGATAATTATTTGAGTCCTCTTTTTTTCCCTTCTTGAAGATGGGGACAACGTTTGCTCTCTTCCAGTCTGCTGGAACTTCTCCTTTCCTCCAAGGTTTCTTAAAGATTATAGCAAGCGGTTCCGAAATGACCTTTGCCAGCTCTTTTAATATCTTAGGATGCAATTCATCTCGCCCTGGAGACTTGAATTCATCCAGTGTGGCCAGGTATTCCTGTACCTCCTCTCTATTAAATTAATATTTACCAATTAACTGTATCAAAGCATGGGAGTGTGCGGCCTGGTAACAGTATACATCTGTATGTCTGTTTTCGGGTGCTGTGGAAATTAGTATACATTTTCTCTCTTAACAGCAAACAAAGCCTACCCAAGACCTATCATATTGCCACCCCTGGTGGTCTCGTGGTCAGGATTTAGTGCTCTTACCACACAGGCCTGGGTTCAGTTCCTGGCCAGATAAAGTTTTGCTTCCTGCTGATTTTCCAGGATATTCCAGCTAAATTTGTTTTATGGCCATGCAGCAGCTGGTTTAGCACAGATTAGGTTGGCAGCTTGCTGCTCCCTGAAGCTTTCTTAGTGAAGTAGTGAAGATTTTTTTATTATTATTTTAAATCAGTTTTTCTTTCTCCTTTTCGATTCTTGTTTCTTGACGGTATACTTCTTCTCTAAATATAGAAATATCTTCCTTCTTTTTTGAGCCATTCTAATACCTTTAATATTCCATGAAAGAATTCATAAATCTTTCTCTTGATTCATTGTCTTATGTTTTTTTTCCTCTTCTGATTCTTCTCCCAGTTGGTCTTTCTTTTCAGAAGATCTCCTTTCTTCATCTTCTTCTGATTCAGCTCCAATATCTGTATCTCTCTCTGGGCCTTCTTCATCTGATTCTCCTTGAGTATTTTCTGTTATTTTTATTGGGCTTTGCCTAATCCAACCATAGTCTTTTTCCTTTATTCTCTTCCTTCTGTCTTTTCTCCCTTTTCTTCCCTTCTCTTCTTGCTATAGTCCCCTCAAAAACTTGTTTCATATTTATTAAGAATCTCCTCTGCTTCTTGAATCGAATTAACAAAGAAAGTTTATTTTTAAATCGGAAGGCCACCTCTCAAGCCGACCAGACCTGTACGTTACATGTTTTCTTTGAAGTAGCATGGTTAGGAAATTATATTATCTTCTTTTACAAAGAATTTCTTACCAGGATATCTTTAAATAACCAAAGTTTTAATATCACCCTGCAGGGAACAGTTTTATAAAATCAGTGGAGATACTCTTTGCCAAACAAACTTCTTGTTGGTTGAAAAAGTGTTAAAACACCTGGAACCTTTGGGAGCCATGGGAATGTAGAAGACATTCTGCCTCTGTTCTCTGTCTTTGTTACTGCCTTTGTTCTCTGCTTCCGATTCTGGTTCCATTTTGTCGGCATCAACTCAAGAAAGGAGTGGACCCAGATGGCTCAGATTCCCACCTTCTTCTACCACAAATAAATTGAGACCAGAACCTCTACCTCAAGGCAAGTGGAAGGGACCATTTCATTAGTGTCATCATGGATTTATGTTATGTTCCCTTGGTTAGCTGTCAGTTCCAAAGCACTCAGATGTAACTTGTTTTGTGATTCTCAAACTTCTTAAGCTAATTACCTCGAGTGGCACTCCAATGGGTATGATACCTTACTACCCAGACATAATTCTTCTTATTCTTTCCAGACCACTTTGTTAAATCTCACTGGCACTTTGGCTGCTCAGGCTCACCTTCTCCTAGAAAGAGAAAAGGGACAAGGAGAGTTTCTTTGGTTTACTCATGCTCAATTTCCCATAGGGTTGAATGGAGGGAAGGAGTAGGGCACAATTTCCCAAAGGGCTCTGGAAGCACATGGGTAGCACCTGATTGGTTAGACCACCAATCTGTTTTTGTGATTAGGGCAGAGGAACATTCAGGTAGACATGCATGCGGGTGATCATTTAAAAACTTTTGGCAAAACACACACCTATTACCTTGATTTCTGGGGTCCCTTGGGGGACACCTTAATGAGCTCCATGTGATGGGGAAGGGAAACTGGCCAGAGCACAAGCAATAGCAATGCAAGAGGCAGGGTAACCTGACGGGGTCTTTTACCCAGTTTTTACAAGGTCAGGCCAGTGAAATCCCCAGTCACGTAGCCCCAGGAGACCTCAAGCTGTGCAAACCCACAATAAACAAAGGGTCCTCAGCCACTGAGGAGCCAACTTGAAGGGATCAGCATCTTTGCCCCAAGTTGAGCAAAATCCTATCAGGTGAGGACCATTTATATGAAGTCACACCACAACCCAATACAGCCGAAGATCCTGAGACTTTGGCAACACCTTGTAATCTCATCATGCAAAGGAAGTTACCATCGTGGAGCTTCTTTTCCGTTGGAACACCCATTGTTCTCCCTGGGAAAGGATTAGACCTCCAGGTACTTTTTCTCCTACAAATAGTCCCAGTTTTTGAGTGGTTCTTTGGATCACTCCCACCCATCCCAGTTGACCATTTCTCTGTCCATTGAGTAATCCCCTCAGCCTTCTCTGTGTTGAGCTCCACTTCTCCGCTGTTTTTCCTGGATCGAGGACTTCAGGAAAAGGTGCAGTATTGCCCCAGCTACAATCCCGTCAATATTCCCCTATCCAGTTTCCTCTCTTTTACTTCTTAATAGGTCTTGAGTGAGTGTGTGAGTGATTGCGTTGCTGCGTGAGACTTTCATTCAATAAAATCATTTATTGGACATTCTTGTTTGGTTTTTGGCTTGGCCTGACCCCGTAAAAACTGGATAAAAGACCCTGCTAGGTTACCCTGCCTCTCACATTGCTATTGCTTGTGCTCTAGCTAATTTCCATTTTCCATCATGTGGAGCACATTGAGGTGTCCCCCAAGGGACCCCAGAAGTCAGGGTAACACATAAACAAAAATACATACACCAAGATCATGCACCATGGCCCTTTTCACACTTTACCAGCTGCTGCTGGCATCGTGAGGGGATCACGTGAGAAGCTTCTTCCAAGAGGTACTTGTGTCCCCTCTGTTTCACCTCCACACCAGCTCCGTGCTGGCCAAAAAAAGCATGAGCACTCCACCCCTTCCTTTCACAGCACAGCTCGGTACTTTCCCAGACTTCGCTGGCTGAGGAAGCGCGATGGCCGCATGTCTGGAGCCTCTGCACACAAAGTAAGTGTGTGTGGGGCCCCAGAGGGATGCACGATCGCACATCATTTTCAGCAATGAGTCAAAAATGATATAATGCGTGATCGTCGCCTACTGGCCTTGGAATCATCGCACAATTGTGAGAACGTCATGTGAAATGGTCCTCGGAATATGCAAACTCTCAAGGCCATTTAGCAACAGGACTGGTGTGCGAAAAGGGCCCACATCTTATTCAAAAGCAAAAAAGCAATATTCAGGCTCTCTGAAGAGCATATGAAGCTGGTCTAATTTGGCTAGAATTGCGCCTGAATTCTCTCTGCCAATGAACCTCAGGCCAAGTGAGGAGGGCTGAGGAACAGCAGACGCCCGGTCTCTGTGGTGCAGTGGGTTAGCGCATCTGGCTGTTAACCAGAAGGATGGTGGTTCAAGCCCTCCCAGGGAGGGCTATAGGTGCAGACAGGGGAAGGTGATGGATTCCTATCCATTTCACCTTGAATGTGTGAAATTGAATCTTATGCTTCTCTTTGCTAATGTTTTCCAAAAATTCCCTGTTCAGAAATTTTGGACTGGCTCTGCTGTCTTTTCCCTTCATGGGGCCAAAAGTCCAGCCAAGCACACCCCAGCCATCAGGACTTGAACTCAGATCACAAGATTGGCAACCTCACATGATGCCTCTGTACCACCTGTGCAACTGATGAAGGCCTTTGTCTTTCCTGGAAAAAGTCTACAGGGAAAAGGCAGCAAGAGGGAGTCTTTCTCTGTCGTCTCAGGAGTTTGAGCACTTGGCTGTTCCTGAGTGTTTGCTTTAGGGAACCTCTGGGTAGCTTCATCTCCTAGAAAACAAGGAAGGAGTCCAAACTTTCCCTGGATGGAAAGTAGTCCTTTGGTCTCAAATCATAACTTTGAAGGACTGCTGGGAGGGAAAAGCTTCTACAGCCCAGCTTCTGAGTAGAGGGTTCGGACTTACCTGCTCAACCCCAGCAACAACAGAAGTCCCACCAATAATGGAAAAGCTGGGTTTCTTATCTCACTTCATATGACAGACCACTTCATCACTGCAAGATTTGTCTATCATCAATTTAGTTGTGTTTTTCCACTGGGCAATTAAGCAATTCTCACTCTCACTACACTTGTTAAGTTAGCTTATCTATGTAAGAATGTCTATATTACTGCCATAATCACAGTGCATTAATGTCCACTTTAGCTTGATTAGTTCAATCAAGGATGCCACAAGAGCTGAGTTTTCAAGACCTGAGCAGGACAGTCAATGGGCTCCTAGGAGTGTCGTATTTATTGACTGGCTATAAGCAGAGGCCAGCTTGACAGAAAAATAACAGAAACTTATCAAGCAATTATTCCCCTTGGGGCTTCCCAAAGTTCCCAGTGTTGTGGACCAGGTTCTGGGCCTGGGTGATGCATGCCTTTTCAAAAAAGCCGAACAGTTTGAACCTACATCTTTAATTTAGTGAGTAAAAGCAATAATAAGGGAAGAATTTTAAATCTATCATCCTGCATGCAGCATGTACAATAGATTAGTAGGGTTTCATGCTCTCCACTCAGCCACCTGGTCAAAGGTGGGTTTATCCACAGCTGTCTGTTGCCCCCTTGGTAAACCCTGTCCTGGGGTCTACAACTTTGATATAAAATTAATCTAGCCCAGCAGAGAAGTTGCCCGGATGAGCACACAGGCAACAACAGTCATATGATCGAAAGAACCAGGCCCAGCCAGTAAACTCCCCAGTCACGTAGCCACAGGAGCCGTCAAGCTGTGCCAACCCACGGTGGACAAAAGATCCTCAGCCTTTAAGAAGCCAAATTGAAGAGATTAAGAGTTTTCCCACAAAGTTGGGCACTGAAAGCAATAAAAGCTTATCAGGCAAAATCCATCTACATAAATTCACACTGCAACCCAAAGTGGTGGAAGATCCTGATACTTGGGTAACACCTTGTTATCTTCCAATATCAAAGAAGGTGCTGGTGCGAAGTTCTTTTCCGTTGCTGTCCCCTTTGTTCTCCCCAGGAGAGGATTTGCCCTCAAGGTAAGTTTTTCCTACAAATAGTTCTCATTTTTTATTAGTTCTTTAGATACCTCCCGGTCACACCCCCTCTCGATAGCCGTGTGATCCCCTCAGCATCTCTTCGATGAGTTCCTTTTCTTTCACTGCTTTCCGGACCAAGGACTTCAGGAAAAAGTGCAATGTCACCCAAACCACTAATCCTTCAACGATCCCTCTATTTATTGTTACCCTGTGAATTGGGGATCCTGGGAGGGGCCCAAATAACCAAACAAACCAAGCAAAGATGGGGAAATTAGCTGGAGCACTCTCTTAAGCTAACGAGAAGCAGGGTAACTTAGCAGGAATCTTTTACCCTATGTATACAGGTTCAGGTCAGTGAGCAGTCAGACAGTTTAAAATAGCAACAATAATATTTATTAACAAGCAGACAAATAGTTAAGAAAACACAGCCACACGGCTAACTAAGAAATAGGGAATGAGAGTTTTGGGGGAAATGGGTGATACGACACCTTTCTCATAGTCCTGAAGAAACCAGAGATGGAAGTGAAGAAACTCAGTGTGGTGGCCAAGGGGAGCTCGCTGGGAGATGCGGCACCAAGGCTGGATAGCAGTCCAAAGGGCGGTCCGAGCAGTCCGAGGAACTCTCGGAACTGGGGGTTTTTATTAGGGAAAGTATGACCGTGGTCTGGGGTGAAAACAATGAGGTTTGGGCGAGAGACAATGTCTCCGAAAGGTCAGAATTTAAGTGATTGAGTTATAGTCCGAATTGACAATAGTATAGCCGGCATGCAGATGCAGCTAGCTTGGTGGTTGAGTGTCTAGCTCACCAGGGTGCCCGCTCGGGGCAGAGGTCTCTTTGTGTGAGCGTGCATACCTTGATTAAGGTGTTTGTTTGGGGAGGTCTCCTAAAGCAAATCTGGCTGTTTCTGGCTTGCCTTGGTGTAAATAAGTATGAGTCAGCTTTAATAGCCATACCTAGCTCAGTGCTTGTTGGGAGGCCTTACAAACACTTGGCTGGTGGCAAAACAGGGCCGAATTGTGATATCAAAATGATATCTAAAGTTTACCAAAGGCCAGGCCAGTTCACGGTGGTAACATTATTTCCACTCTTTATTTATCTTTAGCCCTTGGATGTGTGTGTGAGTGTTTGCGTTGATGAGTGCTACTACTGTTTAATAAAGTCATTCATTGGACCTTTTTTGTGTGATTTCTGACTGGGCCTGACCCCTTAAAAACTGGGCAAAAGATCTCACTAGGTTACCCTGCCTCTCGCATTGCTATTGCTTGTGCTCCATTCAGCTTACTTGCCCCACCACTTGGAGCATATTGAGGTGTCCCTTGAACTCCCAGATTTTCAGGGTAACACGTCCCTGGGTGGGCTCGAACCACCATCCTTCTGGTTAACAGCCAGATGCGCTCACCCATTGCGCCACAGAGACCTGCCCTCAGGGCTCCTATTCAGCTCCTTTGGCCTGAGGTTTCCTGGCAGGATGTTTCTCAAGGAGAAAGAAAGGCTGACAACCTGTAGAAGTTCACTTTTTATCATTCAGCAGAGTGGCACAGATGGAGGGTGCTGGCCCCATAAGACAAAGTTTGGCAGATTGAAACCATCCTCTGTTAGGCAGCTGCTACATTTTGTCTCCAATACTAATGGAGGCAAAAGGAAGCCCTTTCTGCTGCTGAGTGTAGATACATTTTTTTTTATTAAAAATTTGTAAAGAAACAGCTCCTGGCTTCCTTCTCTAGCCAAAGGTGCAGAACTAGCAGTCTTCTCTTCTCTCTGTGTCATTGCTTTGGACCAGGCAGTCCTTGGGCTGACCTTTTTCACAGGCTTCGGCATCAAGGATGGGGCACCCACACCCGTACCCGAGTGGGCTTGAACCACCATCTTTCTACTTACCAGCCAGATATGGTAACTGACTTCACCACAGAGACATGGCTGTAATGTTGCCCTTCAACCTTCTTTGACCTGAGCTTTCACAGCCAGCAGCGGAAAAAACAGGGTCACAAATGACTCACTTTCTCCCACCCAGGAAAAGCGTATGGCAGGAGCAAGCTGATGCCATAAATCAGAGTTCAGGGCTTTAAAAGCTATTCTCTTACAAGCAATGATTGGGGCATATGGGCCTCTGTTCAGAAGTTCCCCAGCCAGTAATATGAGATTGGTTGTGATCTCTTTTCCTGTCATTTTCCTCAATTCCACCTTCTCAATTACAGCAACAGAACAAATGCCGCTAATCATGACAAAGGCTTTTTGTCTTACTACACTTATCAAATCAGTTCACCACTACAGAGATGTCTATATTACCAGCCAAGTCCACAGTTCAAAAGTGGGCAGAATTAAGCAATTATTCGTCTCTGTATTTGGGCTTTTCAATCTCCAGTCATCCATATAACTACAATCTCTCCCTGCCAGAATAAATGTTGACAAGGAGATTCAGGCCAGTCTTTTCCAGGAACAAAGATCTTTCTTCCTAGTCCCTGGGCTCATCAACTCATCTGTTTGAGGATTTCTGTGTCACCATCCAACTCCTGGTCACTGTTGGTCTTTCCAAGCCTCAGTTTCTGTAGTGTAGTGGTCATCACGTTTGCCTAACACGCAAAAGGTCCCCAGATCGAAGCTGGGCAGAAACATAGTTTTTTACTACCAGCCAGACTAAAACAAATATTTCCAGCAAGCCAAAAAGCAAAGAAGAGGTAGGAGAAGCCTGCCTCATAGCCTTTAGAACTGATCAGGCCATTTTATGGCTTGTATTTTTCACGGGTGAAGTAGCTTTATTTACCCATCCCACCCAAAAGCCCTCAAAATATGAAAGAAAGGAAGGAAAGAAAAACGTGGAAGTGAACCTTTGTGTTTTCAATTTGTTTTAAAAAATGTGCTGAACTAAAGCCCTGTTCAAATAATGTTTGTAATGGTCAATTAATTGGGACGGCATCCTTCTGGCTTAGGAAAAGGAATCAACAACAATAGTGGCAGCAAAGAGGCCAAAGTCCTAACTATGAGGTTGAACCTCTTGAAGCCCTAAGATCTGCAGGAGAAGGCTTTCTCTCAGTCCTGCTACTATCCCAAGCTCACTTGGCAAGCACATCAGAGAGAGCCTTTGCAGTGGCTGCTCCCACCCTGTGGAACTCTCTTCCATAGGAAACTTCAGCCCTTTCCGCATGGCATTTTTCATGCAAAAGGGTGCCTGGAGTGTCGCGCGATTATGAGGAGTGATCTGCACGATGCACTCACAATCGTGTGACGCTCCAGGGGTTGGCAGGTGCCAATCGTGCACCTTTTCATTTTCAGCTAGAAGCCAAAAATGGTGCACAATCATGCATTGCTCCCAGGCCCCATGAGCACTTACCTGGCGTGCAGAGCCTCCGGAACCACACCGGTTGTGCTTCCTGCCCCAGTGCAGCCTGGGAAACTCCTAGGCCCTTTTCACATGGTATTTGCCATGTGAAAGGGCACCTGGAGCATTGCACAATTGTGAGGAGTGATCTGCACGGCACGCTCACAATCACGTGATGCTCCGGGGGCTGGCAGGTGCCGATCGTGCACCGTTTCATTTTCGGCTGGAAGCCAAAAATGGTGCGTGATTGTGCATTGCTCCCAGGCCCCGCATACAGTTACCTGGCATGCAGAGCCTCTGGAGCTGGGCTGGTCACGCTTCCTGTCCCAGTGCAGCCTGGGCTGCGCTGCAGAAGGAAGAGACAGGGCTCTCGTGTGAGCAGGCAGCTCATGTGGAACTGAAGCAGCAGGGATGTGAGAGCCTCTCACCAGAAGCTGCTTGCACAATTCCTGCACCCCAGCGCCAGAAAAAGGTAAGGTGCAGAAAGGGCCCCAGGCTGTGCTGCAGAAGGAAGAGGTGGGGCTCTCATGTGAGCAGGCAGTTCGTTCAGAGCCGAAGGCTGCTTGTGCAATCCCTACTCCCCAGCCCTGGAAGAAGGTAAGGTGCAGAAAGGCCCTTGGCTGGCCTCCTCTCTGCTTTCCTTTCACCAGCAGGCAAAAACATTTCTTTTCAGGTAGGCTTTCAATGAGTGAGCAGGAGAACGTTAACTTATTAAGGTTTTTTTAAAATATATAATTGTATATGTTTTAAAATGTTTTTAATTGTTTTAAATGTTTTTAATGTTTTCTAACATTTTGGAAGCCACCTTGCGTCCCACTCTGTTAGAAAAGGCAGCATATCAATACAATCAATCAGTCAATCCAGTCCCCAGGAAAAGGAAAAGGTACTCTCCATGCCACCATTCCCTCACTTGGAGTGTGAGTGTGTGTGTGTATGTGTGAAAGGGAGAGAGAGCTGTATATGATCCTCACATTTCAAACAATGTTAATCAAACAATGAAATGGGACACCACAGAAACACCTCTCTCCATGTCAAGGGCACCAAAAGAGGCCAACAGAAGAGCAGCCATGGTGCCATTCCACAGTGATATTAGCAGAGATATTAGCAGAGAACCTCAGTGGTATTAGCAGAGATAAGAAGCCCACTGAGCCCTTCGATAGCTCAGCTGGTAGAGCGGAGGACTGTAGAGGCTGGTTCAGGATATCCTTAGGTCGCCGGTTCAACTCCAGCTTGAAGGAGAGCTCCCTTTTTGCCCCAGTTCCATCTAGTGTGCCATTACCTCTATCTGAAGGTGTGTGTGTATGTGTCTTCAAGTCACTTGTTGATTTTCAGTGACCACATGAATTTCACAGGGTTTCTTAGGCAAGGAATACTCAGAGGTGGTTTTGCCAGTTCCTCCCTATGAAATATAGTCTACAGCACCAGGTATTCATTGGCAATCTCTCATCCAAGTACTAAACAGAACTGACTCTGCTTAGGTTCCAAGATCAGACAGCACCTAAATACCGAGGGCATCAGCCTTTTATCTGGTTTGTCACTGAGCAATATCCAGCTATAATACCTCAAACCAAAGGAAACTGAGGGGGAGCACTGCAGAGGTCTCTGTAGCACAGGCAGTTATTATGTTAACCAGAAGGATGGTGTTGTAGCTTGTGCAAAGATGGATGTGGAGGCCCTACCTTAGATGACATGGCCAAGTAGTGAAAGGGATGGGATGCTAATCCATTGTGTTTACATATGTGGATTTGAATCCTACCCGTGAAAACGCTTTTCCCTATAGGACAGAAAATGTGGGTTAAATATTTGCTGGCTCTGCTATCTTTCCATCTCTGAAGGGTGAAATGCAGAGGAAAGGTTGCATCAGCTGGGACTTGTACCTGG
>CAOKZL010005562.1:0-11699 GCA_948472985.1 Iguana delicatissima | reverse complement strand
TTTTTTTTAAAAAAAATTTTTTAAAAAAAAAGGGGTTTTAAGTATTTTAAAAAAAATTTTTTTTTTAAAAAAATTTTATTTTAAAAAAAACCAACCCAAATTTTTTTTTTTGGGGGGGGTTTTCCCCCCCCTTTTTCCCGGGCCCTTGGTTTTTTCCCAAAAACCCCCCGGGGGGTTTTGGCCCGGGAAAAATTTAATTTTTGGGAAAAGGGGGGGGGGTTTTTTTTTCTTTTTTTTAAATTTTTTTTTTGGGGTTTTTTTTTTTTTTAAAAAAAAATTTTCCCCAAAGGGGGGGTTTTTTAAAAAAAAAAAAGGGGTTTGGGGGGGGGCCCCCCCCAAGGGTTTTTAAATTTTTTCCTTAAAACCCCCCCCCCAAAAAAAATTTTTTTTTTTCCCCCCAAAAATTTTTTTTTCCGGGGCCCCAAAAAAAGGGGGGGAAAAATTAAAAATTTTAAATTTTTAAAAAAGGGGTTCAAAAAAAACCCTTAAACTTTAAAAAAAAAAAGAAAAATTTTTAAAAAAAAAAAATTTTTTTTTTTTTCCCCCCCCCCGGGGGGGAAAAAAAAAGGGGGAAAGGGGAAAAAACCGGGGGCCCAAAAAATTTTTTTCCCCCCCTTTTTTAAAAAAAAATTTTTAAAAAAAAAATTTTTTAAAAAAAAACCCCTTTTTTTTTTTGGGGGTTTTGGGAAAAACCCCCAAAACCCCCCCAAAACCTTTTTTTTTTTTTTTTTTTAAAAAAATTGGGGGGGTTTTTAATTTAAAAAATTTTTTCCCCGGGGGTTTTTTTTTGGGCAAAGGGGTTTTTTTTGGGTTTTAAATTTTAAAAGGGGTTTTTTAAAAGGGGGGGGGGGGTTTTAAACCCCTTTTTTTTTTTAAAATTTTTTTAAAAAGGTTTTAATTTCCCAAAAAAAGGGTTTTTTAAAAAATTTTTAATCCCCCCCCTTTTTTTTTTTAAAAAAAACCCCCCCCAAAGCCCAAAAACCAAAAAAAATTTTGGGAAGGGGGGGGGAAAGGGGGGGGTTTTTTTTTTTTTTTTTTAAAAAAACCAAAAATTTTTTCCCTTTCCCCAAAGGGGGGGCCCCCCCCCCCCAAAAAGGGGCCCAAAGGGTTTTGGTTTTTTTCCCCCCCCCTTAAAAAAAAATTTTTTTAAAAAACCTTTTTAAAATTTTTTTCCCCCCTTTTTTGCAAAAAAAAAAAAAACCCCCTTTTGGGGGAAAAAAATTTTTTTTTTTAAAAAAAATTTTAAATTTTTGGTTTAAAAAAAATTTTTTAAAAAAATTTAAAAAAAAAGGGAAAAAAAAAATTTGGGGTTTTTTTTTTTTTTTTTGGGAAAAAACCCCCCCTTCCCCCCCCCCCCTTTTTTTTTAAAAAACCCCAAAAAATTTAATAATGGGGTGGGGTCAATCTCAAATTTGGGAAAAATAAGCCGGGGCTTAATTAGGGAACCACGGTAATTTCCGGGATATGTATATACCATAACTTTTCCTACAAGGGAATTTTTACTTTTTTAAAATTTCCCTGGCAAAGGTTAATTATTTGCTTAAAGGAAGTATTTAGCAGGGTTTTTCACCCTGAGGGGGGGAACCCAGTTTACGTATGAGGACCCTTTTTAAGCCCTTTAAATAAAAGATGATGTTCCCAGACCGTGGCAAACAGGGAGTTCCCCTTTAATAAAAGCCTTGTTTTGAAATTTTCCCCCACCAAAAGAATTACCAGACGGGGAAGGGGGAAGGTTTGGTTTTACCCTTGCGGGGCTGTTTGGAACTCATTGTGTTAAATACGGCCCTTCTGCTAAAGAAGTTAGTTTTTTTTTTAACACTTTTGCTTAAATCCTTCCCCCCAAATTCCTCATCCCTTTTTAATTCACATCAAAGGGACCCAATGAAAGTCCAGTTCCTTAAACAATTTCTTGGAATTTCGAACTTTTTTGCCCAAAACCCTGAAAAAAATTGTTTTAAATATTTTTTGCAGAAAAAATTTTGCTTAAAAGGGAGGGGGGTTAAAATTTGTTAGTCCTGCATACTTAATATAGGGCCATCGGGCACCCTTCTTTTTCCCTTAATTCGGCCAGCAAAAGATTTTTAAAAATGCAAAACATCCGCTCTAGCGGGGTATTGGTTAAATTTATTGTAGTCACAGAAAAGCTGGCAATTTGCCACCTTCACTGTACAAAATAATTCAACCAAATACCCACAGCGGGGGAAGGGTGCTTTTTTAAAAAGTCTTTTGCTGGCCAAATTTAAGAAAAATGCAGGGTTTTGCCAAGGGCTCCTTTCTTTATAAGCGGAAACAGAACTTAGCCAATTCCTTCCCCAAAAACTCTCTCTAAATAAAAATTTAATTTTTTTTGGAAAAAGGGTTTTTTCAGAAATTCCCGCAATTTAAAAGGAAATTGCCTTCCTATAGTGGCATGTATGTTTAAGGAAGGGGCATTTGAGGAATAAGAGTTGAGCAAAATGAAAATAATATATTTTTAGGGGGGGGAAGCAGCGGGGTTAAAAAAGATAACCCAATTGCTTTAGCAGATAGGTTAGATTCCTCAGAAAAATGAGGTTGCAACCTTCCCCGTCTCAAACATTAAATTTCCCTGTTTAAGGGTCTTGGGGTTTCCCAAAAAGGGGGCGGATGATAATAGCTTTTTGGGGAAAAAAAAAAAAGGAAAATTTGGGCCCCTCCCCCTTTTAAAATATTAAAAAAAATTTTAAAAGAGAGACAAAGAAAAGTAAACCCCTTTCCCCCCACCCCCAGGAAAATGCTCTGAAATTTTTTAAAGCAAATGAATTAAAATAAAGGGTTTTTTTAAACAACCCGGGGTATTAATTCCCTTGTTCGGGCAGTTCAGGGGAAATTTTTTTGGGGCACAATTCAAAAGCCACCCGGGGGGAAATGGCCAATTTGGATACTACTCAAAACCTTTAAGGGCCCATGACAGCAATAATTGGCTTACTTAAAAGTTTTTGTTTTTAAAGCCTGACTGTAATGGGGAAGAGGTCCCATATAAGCGGAATGATAATTAGTTAAAATTTTCCACCCCTTAGACCAGCCCCCTTCCTAACAAACTGAAATCTGTAATTTTTTTGAATCAAAAATAATTTTACAGGGTTGGGGCAAGGGTTTTTTGGAAAAAAGCAAATTCCAAAAGGGGAGAAATGTTTTTCCCCCAAACGGAACCTGTATTTGAGGAATAAGGGAGTCGAAATGGAAAAAGGCTATAAAGGAAATTTTAGGTGAATAAACAAAAATTCTACACAAAAGCAGAAACCATTGTTTACAGAAGTTCCCAAGGATTCCATACCCGGGGAATAAATGGGGTTAAACAACCTTCCCCAGAAAACTGACAGCCCCCCCCTTCTCCTGTCTGGATAATTTACGGGGGTTTGTATTTAAAAGGCAAGGCCCTGGGGTTTCCCATGTTTTTATGCAGAAAGGGGGAAAGGAACCCTCCTGATTCCTATTCTTTAAAAAATATAAAGTAGTCTCCAGGTGAGACAAGCCGGCCCCCCACCCCCTTAACCAGGTAAAAAAAATTCCTTGCAGTAGAATTTAATTTTTAATCCCAAAAAGGGCATTTTAAAAAAGGGTTTATATTTTTTCACCAGATTAATGGCATTCTTCCGGCACAATTCAAGGCTGGCATAATATCCCCCTTTGGGCCCAGGGACTTCGAAATTTCATTTTAAAATTTTCCTCCCTTTTAAAAAAATTCGGGGAAAAGGGTTTTCCCTTGGCCGGGTCAAACACTCTTGCAGGGTGGAGACTTTCTAAGTGGCTCCAGTATTTTTCCTTGGAGCCAGGTGGCTGTTTTAAAATGGAAGAAAAAAATTTTCTTATTTTAAAAATTTTTGGAATATAGGGAATTGAAAACCCCACCTTTGAAGTTTAAAACCAATTTTTTTTTCTTTTTAAACCTTTTTAAAAAACCCAAACCTTTTATCATTTGGGGATGCACAAAATTTCCCAAAATTTTTAAATTTTGGGGGCCCAGGAGGGGTTTTCTCTGAAGGCCTTTTCCTTTGGGGTAAAATCGAATTCCTTAAAAGGGGGAACCCGTGAGTTTCAAGACTTTTAAGAAAAAAACACACCACACCATTGGGGGTTTTTCACAGTGATTAAAATTTTTAAAAGGGCCTCACAGCAGGCATTCTATCTAATTAAGGTTTGGTTTTCCCTGTCCCAGAGCCTTTTTCCCCCAAAAATAACATGGAATAAAACTAAAGAAACCCCTTTTGTTTTTAATTTGGTAAAAAAACTCGCCGCTAAACTATTTTAGGGGGGAAAATTCCCAAAAAAACCATTTAAGGGGGTTTTCCAGAAGAGCCTTTTTGGAAAAAGTTAACCTCATTTTCCATTCTTGGGACAACATACAGACTATAAACCCTTTGGCATTAATTTGGAAAATAAAATGGGTTTAAAATTTCTTGTAATTTAAAACCCCAAATCTGGTGACTTCTGTCTTTCCTGGGAACTTGCCAGGGACTAGTAGCCAACAGCTCAGGGACCAGCATTGGTCCAAGGACGACTACTTTTAGCAGTGTTGTGGTAGACCATTGACTGCAAGTCTGCTGGGGCCAGTTTTTTTTTATTTGAGACCTCTAGGAACCTACACAGGTGGCAAAAAATGTTTTAAAAAAGGGAAAATATTAGAAGGCTATTTCTTATTTTTAAAATGGTTCTTGAGGATAAAAAAAACAGTGAAGGGGGCTGCAACCAATTGAAAAAGTCCCCCACCTGTCCTGAAGTTTTCTATTCCAAGACAGTCATTTCTCTTTCTCTCTCTCTCTCTTTATCTCACACACACCGATATAGACACATACACAAACACAAAACACAATGATAGCACTATGATAGCACCATTTTAACTTCCAGGGCTCTTTCCTATGTAATCAATGGGGCTGTAGTTTGATGAAGCCTCAGCCTCTGGCAGAGGATTCCAAATTATCCATCTGAGCTGCAAATCCCAGGATTCTGTGGGATGTTGCTATGGCAGCTGAAGTGGAATCAGAGCACTCTAATTATAAAAGTATTAAAAGCCCACACACACACATACACTTTTGCAGGGGAAGAAAAGGGGCCATAAAGGAATTTTGAAATTTAAAAAAGCTGCAAAAACAGCCATGGGGGTCATAAAATTTCCCAAAGCAATTCACCCATCACTTCTAAGCTAAAATGGTTTTGGTTCTCTTTCCCTGATTCCAGATGGTCAACTAATTCCAATATTAACATATTGAAAAGATAATAATAAAAAACTAATAATAAAAGCAACAAATTAAAGATTGAACCTCTGTCAAAAGATGACTGTCAGAGCCTTGCATCTTAAACATATATAATGAGAATTCTGGGCTTTTCCCCTTTAAAAAAACCATTCTTCACACGGGGGTCACTCCAGAAGATGGTCTTTTCCTGGTAGCTATTTTTTACCTTGTCAGTGGAATCATCAGAGAGTTATTTTTAATGGTACCTTAACAATCAGGCGGGAAAACATATGGGAGAATGTCTTGGGTAGAGGGCCCCCATGTAAATTTTTTTGAAAATCACTAAATTGCTGATGAGGTCAAAAATCTAATTTGTTTATGTTAAAGCTTCTAGAAATTCTTGTGTGTGTATGCATGTGTCCATTAGTACTTTAAAGAAACTATGATATTGATGTATGCCTTCAAGATGTTTCTTACTTATGGCTACCTTAAGGCCAACCTATCATGGGATTTTCATGGCAAGATTTATTTGGAGGACTTTGTTGTTAGGGTTTTTCTGCGGGCCTTCTTCTGAGGCTGAGGGGCAAGGTCACCTGATTGGTTTCTGTGGAAGAGCAGAGATTTAAACCCCCTCCCTAATTCATAGTCCAACACCTAAACCAACACCTTCTCAAAAGGGGAACTTAGGCACTGTAAAAAAAGAGGCCCCATTCTATGCAAAACCTTCCCAAGTCTACATACCAAAGCTCCCTGTTAATAAATTTTTTTTGGGCTACAAACCAACCGCATGTCCCCTCTGAATTCACAGAGTTTTAATATCACCTTTTCTGCTCTCCACTCCTTGGTCGGAGATAAAGGCCAAGAACAGCTAGATAATTAGTTAAAATCTACTATTTGTTATGCCTTTTAAGTTAAAAGCCAAATATGATGTCTTTGTTATTTGACCCCCAGCCCATTTCAAAAAAATAAAACCACATATTTTCCTAATATTTTTTCCATTCCCCTGGCCATTTAGGGGTTAAAAGTGTCTCCAAAACCCCCACCTTAATATTTTTCACAAGCTCTTTTAAAAATTTATTTGGGGAAATAAATTAAGGGAAAAAATTTTTCATTTTTTCTTTCTCTTTCTTCAAATCATTCAATCCCAAAAGATGTTCAGGTTTCATTGGGAAATTTAAATTACACTCCCCAAAAGTAGATCTGATGCAGCTAATTGGATTAAAAACATGGGGCCCCTAAATTCCCGGGAAATAGAAAATTTTTTAGGGTTTTACCTTAGTTTTCCCAGTAAAGCTTGTACAAACTGAAATGGAAAATAAAAGGGCCCGGAAAACCAAGGGTTTCATACCTTCATTCCATTGTGCACTGCCCGCTTTAATATTTAACCATAGTTAATGGAGATAATGTCACCTTTCCCGTGTTGATCCAAATTTTGAGGGGGATGGGCTGTACATATTATCCTTCCCCGTTGGCTGATCATCCTGGTTTGGTCTATTTTTTAAAACTTGGAAGTTTTAAGAGGCTATGGAAAGGGAAAGGAAAAAGGAAGAGATCCCGGTTTTTAAAGGAAAACTTATTTCAAATAATAATTTAAAATTTGGGGCCCCCAATTTAAATTTTTTTGGGAAAGTAAGTTTTGGTGTTTAAAAAATTAGGAAAAAGGCCCCCGGGCCTGTCTTGGAGGACACACATTTTTTTAACCCCCCTTTATTACCCAAGATGGAAATTTTAATTTATAAAAATTAAAGGGGAAAACCAAAAAAAATTTTTGATTTTTTTTTTGAGATATTTTAAGGGTGGGGTAAATAACAAAAACATTTTTTTTTTGGCTTTTAACTTAATAAGGCCCTAACAAATAGTAGATTTTAACTAATTTTACTGTTTTCCCCTTTTTCCCAAACCCAAAGGGGTGGGGGAGCCGGGGTATAAGGTGATATTAAAACTCTTGGAAAAGGGTGGGTTGGGTCCCAACCCTTTTTAAAAAGCTCTGGTATGTAGACTGGCAAGGTTTTGCAAAATGGGGCCCTTTTTCACAGTGCCTATAGTTCCTTTAAAAGAAGGTGTTGGTTTAGGTGTTTGGGGCCATGAGTTTGAGGCCAGGGTTTAAATCTCTGCTTTCCCCAGAAACCAATCAGGTCCTTGCTCTCTGGGCCCCAGAAGAAGGCAGCAAAAAAACCCTAACAACAAAGTCCTCCAAAAAATCTTGCCATGAAAATCCCATGATGGGGCCTTGGGGGGGCCCAACAAAAAAACCTCTTGAAGGCATACATAATATCATAGTTTTTTTAAAGTACTAATGGACACATGAACACACACAACCCTAGTGCTTTAACATAAAAAAATTTAAAATTTTTTTGACCTCATCCCCTTTTGTATTTTAAAAAAATTTACATGGGATCCCTTCTCCTGAAGCTTTTTATATTTTTCCTGCCTGTTTTAAGGGTGGATTTAAAAAAATAACTCTCTAATGATTCCCTGACAATGGTACAAAAAGATAGCCCGGGAAAAGGGAAAAATTTTTCTAAAATACCCCGTGGGGAAGAAAGGGTTTTTTAGGGAGAGGGCCCAAAATTTTTATTATATATTTTTTAGGAAGGCTCTGCCCATCATTTTTGAACAGAGGTTCAATCTTTAATTTGTTGCTTTTATTATTAATTTATTTTATCTTTCAATATGTTAATATTAAAAAAAAGTTTTACCATTAAAAAAGGGGGGAAAAAAAACCCAAAAACCCCTTTTAGCTTAGAAGTGATGGGTGAATTGCTTTGGAACTGTGTATGACCCCCCTGGCTGTTTTGCAGCTTTTTAACTCTTCAGACTTCCTTGATGGCCATTTTCTTCCCCCGCAAAAGTGTATGTGTGTGTGTGGGCTTTTAATACTGTATAATTAGAGTGCTCTGATTCCACTTCAGCTGCCATAGCAACATCCCAAGAATCCTTTTTTGGGATTTGCAGCTCAGATGGGATAATTTGGAATCCTCTGCCAGAGGCTGAGGCTTCTTTAAAAACCCCCCATTTTTTTACTTTAGGAAAGAGCCCTGGAAGTTAAAATGGTGCTATAATAGTGCTATTTGTGTTTTGTGTTTGTGTATGTGTCTATATGGGTGTTTGTAGATGAAGAAAGAGAAAAAAGAAAATGACTGTCTTGGAATGGTCTTTCTTGGGACAGGTGGGGTTTTTTTTTAAATTTGGGTTTTAGCCCCCCCTTATTTTTTTATATCCTCAAAGAACCTTTTTAAAAAATAAAATCCCTTTTCTGATTTCCTTTTTTTAAAACTTTTTTTTGCCACCTGTGTGGGTTCCTAAGGTCTCAAGTAAAAACGGGCCCCCAGCAGATTTGCAGTAAAGGGGTCTCCCCACAACACTGCTAAAGGTGTCCGGGCCAATGCTGGCCCCTGAACTTTTGGCTACTAGTCCCTGGCAAGTTCCCGGGGCAGAAGCAATTGTAACTAAGAAAATAAGTGTGGTGCCACCCCTTTTGGCACAATTGGAAAAAAATGGGGGTTCCTTACATCTGATGTTTTTAAAGGCCCCTATACCCTTTAATCTAAAGTATGTTTTACTACACATCAAACATTTTCCCTTTCACCATCTGCATGTTTGTACTTAAAAATTAAATTCTCTACCAAAGGCATCCATTATCCTGCCCCTTAAGGGAAAGCATATAGGGAAGGGAATCTTTTGCTACATTCCCCGGAAGGGAGGGAATTTCCCAAATTTTAACAGCAGGTGAAAGAGACCCAGTTCAGACAAGGATTTTCAACCCCCAAAAACATATGGGATGCTACGCACACACACATGGGGAAACCCCCGGGAGCTCTGCCTTAAAAAAAGAAACCATTTTAATGTTAAATTTGCAGAACCACAGAGAGAAAGGTGGGGCCCCCTGACACATTTTCTGGGGAGGTAAATTTGGGTTTACCCCCTTTATCCCCGGGCCTAATTGGCAAATTCCCGGGTTTAATCTTTTTTTAAATACTTAAATTGCTATGTAGTTAGATTTTTTTTGTTCATTCACTAAATTGCTTCAGATCCTTTTTAATTCCTTGGACTGCCCCCCTTTCCCCTTTTAATTCCATCATATAGGCAGGGTACTTTGGGAGGAGGCTGACATTTCTTTTTAAGCAATTTGCTGGGGAAATTTTTAAAAATGGAGCCCGTTTGCCCCCCACACCACTGTGACATTAATTGTTGTTAAATATTCTTATCTTTTACGTACAGTTCTGTTTCAATAAAGGTAAATTGGCTCTTTGGAAAAAGGGCCCTTTTGGGGCTGTGCAGTAAATTTAATCAGTCACCCCCCTGGTCTATTAAACTTTCTTTTTCCCTCTTTAAAATTTAAGCTCAGCAAAAGACTTTAAAAAAATAAAACTCTCAGTCTGGGAATTGGGTATTAGGATATGAAATTAAGTTTCGTCAGCAGTGAAGGTCCTAATTTGGGGCTGACTGGGGAACTACAACACCTAAATTAAGGGGAATGTACAGAAAGGGGGGGAATGGTTTTTTTAAAAAGTTTTGGGGGCTACCCAAAGATAAACCCAAAAATCTTCACTAGGGTTTGCCCAAGAGGGTTTCCCTTTCTTATATTAAGTGGAAATGGAACTTTAAGCTTAAAAATTTTTTTAATCCCCCATAGACTGTCTCCTTCCTTACAGATGCAAATTGTAAATTTTTTTTTTTCATGCAAAAAAAGAGTTTGTAAGAGAGATTTTTTTTTTCAAGTATCTTATTTGAGAAAAAAATTGGCTGAAGTCCTATGAGTGAGACATGTATGTTTGAACTGGAACCTTTTTAGTTAAGGGAACCCAAGTTTTTGTTTAAACTGAAAACTGACACACATCACTGCTATGAGGTATCTTTATTGGTGGGGAATGATGCCGCAAATGGTCTACACAAAAAAAGATAACACATTGTTTTTCAGATAGGTTCCCCGTATTTTCTCATAGCTAGCAATAGAATGAGGCCTTGAAACAAGCCAAAATTTAGCCCCGACTTTAAATCACAGCCAACATTCCCAATCTCCATGTCTGGATAATGGGTACTGTGGGGTGGGGTACAATTCACAAAGGACAAGGAAACTGGATGATAGTTCCCCTGTTTTTATAGTGCAGAAAAAAACAAAAGAATTGGGCCCCCCATTCCCCTTCCAAATATTTATAAGAACAGTATAAGAAGCAGTACAATAGCAAAGAGGGTCGCCGGCCCCCCACCCCCAGCCTTAAAAACCCATTTTTAAACTGAAACTTTGACAAACCAATATGAAAATTTAAACCCCCTTTTACTACCAAGGGCTATTCTCTAAAAACCCCAAAGGGGTTAAACCCCGTTGGCAGCTTTTACTGGCTACCCAAATTTATTTCTGGGCACAAAATTAAACTGCTGGTCCCTAACCTATAAAGCCCTATATGGCTTAAAATTTCCCGAAATATCTGAAAGATTGGGATTTTCCCTTTTAACCTGCCATAATTTAAAATATACAGGGAAAGGTTTTCTCTTGGTCCTGCTACATTATGGCTTGTTCAGAGGACATGGGGGGAAAAAACTTTTTTAAGTGACTCCCATGCACTAGAACTATCTTCCTTGTGAGGCCAAGCTGGCCCCTTCCCGTTTCCTTTTACTGGCAGACAAAAAAATTTTTTTTCCCAAACAGGGTTTGGGCCCGTGAGACGGAGAGTTTTTTTTTTTTACTGGAATGTTTAATTAATTAATTAAACTTTTTATGTTTTTATGATGACTTCATATTGTTTTTTTATGATTGATCCTAATTGTTTTAAAATTTTATTATAAATGTTTTTTAAATGTTCTGGAAGCTGCCTTGCCTCTTTTTACATGTTGGGATGCACAACAGGATCTTCTTTAAAGATTAAATTTTTGGGTGGCTCATGAAAGAGGTGGATTTCTCTGATACTTGGCCCCCAAATCATTTTGGGGTTTGTAGGTCAACACCACCATCTTGAATTAAACCCTTAAAAGCAAATTGGAAGCCTGTGTAGCTTTCAAGACTGGTGTTTATGGTCCTAAAAAGGGCCCCTGACACCATCTGGTGTCCCTTTTACACTAGCTGAGCTTCAAAAATTTTTTAAAGGCAGCCTCACAGACAGTGCATTGCAGTAGTCTAATTGAGAGGTATCTAAGGTTTTGAACCATTTCCCAGAGCTGCTTTCCCCAAGAAAGTGAACAGCTGGCACACTCGCCCTTTGGGCCCCTACAGCAATCCGGGGTTTCCTGGGTCAATTCTAGGTCCAAGACATCGCCAAGCTACAAATCTGATCTTTCAGAGGGGGAACCCCATTCCCCGAACAGGCTTAAAATTTCCCAAACTTTGGGGTTTGGGTTTTTCCCACTGACTAGTAGCACTTCTGTCTTAATAGGATTAAAGATTAACCCCGTCTTTTCTATTTCATCCCTCCCCCAAAAAATGTAGACACTGATTCAGTACTATCAAAGCCTCCCCCTTTGGGATTAAATTTTTAAAGGGAAATAGAGCTGGGCATCCTCACCGTTCTG
>CAOKZL010005560.1:0-10920 GCA_948472985.1 Iguana delicatissima | reverse complement strand
ACATGGGATGGAAGGGGTTTCCTTTCAAGAAAGCCACAGTCCTGAGCCCTAAAAAACTTAACAGGGGGGTGATGGCAGGATCCCTTTTGGGGGGTTTCCTCCATAGGAACAGAAAAAAAGCACTTTTTTAAACCACATGAAAAGTTTGCTACATAGAATTTTAAAAGTTTAAACACCTCCTTGCAAAAATCTTTGTAAAAAGCCTCTAACTGCGAATAAACAAATTTTTTTTAAAAAAAACCTGGAAAATATTTTAAACTTTATCCACCGGGGAAAACAACCCCAAATCATTCATTTTTTATGGGGAAAAATTTGAAAAAAAGGGGAAAAATTTAAATATCTTGTCTGTTACATTTCTATCTTGCTTTTCCTCCACCAGTTTCTCCCCTTTTCCCTTTTTTTTTTCCACAACTCTGTTAAATTTTTTAAACTGACCAAGTCCTGGTGGCTCAAGAAGAGAACTAGGCTGCAGATTAAATGGATCCCCGGGAGGGGCTGGGGAGTCCCTTCCTCCCCCCTTTCCCAGGAGGCCCTTTGGAAGCCTTGGTGGATGGGGGAAATTTATTTTGCACCTAGCTATGGGGACACAGCCAGGGCCCCCGCCCCCCCCCTTTTCCCCCCTTTCCGCCGGGAGGAAACGGCCTTTGGGGGCCTTTGGGTTTTTTTTTGGTAGACCTAGGGTTTTGGTGGGCGCCGGATGGATGAAGGGAATCTCCCCCCGCCCTGGTCACCTAAAAACCCAAAACCCGGAGGCCAAACTTATCCCTCCGTGCCCCACCATGCAGAGCTCCGGGTACCCATGGCGGAGGGGGACTGAATCGAGTTTGGGAATAATTCCCCATCACCCCGGGCCTCACGTTTTCATTCAGTGTCGTTCCACCGCAGAGCCGGGGCGCCCTTTCACACGACGTGATGAGGAGGATATATCGTTTTAACTGCCATAGCAACGTCCTGGGAATCCCAGGATTTGGGATTTTAAGAGGGGGGGTAGTAACATTCTCAACCAGAAAAGCTCTAGCGCCTAACCAAAACTACAAGTCCCAGGATCTGGGAGGACAAACCATGGCACCCAAAATGATGTGAAATGGCCCCTAAAATGTTTGTTTTTGGACCACACCTTTCAGAATCTTTCAGCCAGCTGCCGGGGAAAATTTCGGGGACCCCTAAGTCTAAAAAGAAATTTCTTACAGTTCTAAATTTCAATCTCTACTTCCCAAAAGGGGGGGAGAATCATTTCCTCAGGGGAAAAAAATGCCGTGTTGCAGACACCCGGGCCTCTGCATTATATACTGACCCACAGCTCCCGGGTGAAACCCGGGGGAATGTGTGGCCGTTTTTAGGGGGGGGGTCTGGGGGGGGGGGGTCCCGCCAAAGGCAAGAAAATGCATGCGCACCCCAAAGGGCCCGCCCCAAAAGGGGGGCCACCCCCCCCCCTAAACCCGGTTTTTCCCCAAAACCCCGACCTCAGGAGGCTTTTTCCCAGAGAGGCCCCGGGGGAGTCTCCCCCCCCGACCCATGCAAACCCACACAGCCCCCCCATGTGTGTGTGTGTGTCCCAAAAAAAAACCCCCCGGAGGGGAAAAGGGGTTGTTGGGGATAAAAACCCCAGGGTCAATTTAAAAGACTTCCCCAACCTTTATGGGCCACAAGGCCCAGCCTCACAGGATGAAGGAGTGTCACCACACGCTTTTTTGTTGCGTGTCTTCCAGTCATTTCTAACAAAAGGTTCCCCCTTTTGCGGGGTTTCCCTTTGGGTTTTGTACAGAAGTGGTTTTCCCTGGCCTTCCTCTGGGGCCCAGGGTGTGACTTGCCCAAAGGCCCCCCCGGGGGTCCCCCAAGGCTCAACAGGGGTCCAAACTCTGCCCTTCTCCATTTTCCATTCCTCAGGCCCTCCAGCGCCCAGGCTCTGACGACCATCTGAAAGGGCCAGGAACGTGTGGTTTCCACTTTTTCAAGGCGGGCCCCGGGCGCAGGGGGCCCTTTCCCCCTTGGCCGCTCCTCCTCCGCCCCTCGCCCACACTGGACTTGCCCAGAAAAAGCCAGAGAAAAAGGGCCCCTGATTGGGTTTTTCCCTTTAGTGGGCCAGGAGCCAACAGCAAAACCATCCTCTAAATTGTGGCTTTTTTGGGGCGGTGACAACAGCGGCAGAAAAGAGGGACCCCCAAGGGATGTAAGGAAAACCCCCCAAAAACAGCTGCCATTTTTTTTGCCCCCACCCTCCCTCCTTCCCCTCAGTTCCTGCGGGGGCCCCCAGCTGGGGCTCCCCCTCAAAAGCAAAATTTGGGGGAATTTGTTCACCCCCCCCGCCCAACCCAGGGAAATGCCAAACTGAAGGGTTTTTTCCCCCAATTTCGGCCCCCAAAACTTCCCCTTGCCAGAGTAGTAAGAAGAACTGCAAAGCAAATTCCCGTTCCCGTGGCAATACCCGATCCCTATGCTGGATCCCACTATAGGGGAAAAGGGCACCCGCCAAAGTGCACAGCTAGCACCTTATGGTGGAATTTTCCATGTGCAATATGGGGGTGCACGGCTACAATGCCATAGTGTTTCCCCATAAATGAAAAATTAAATTATGATTTGCATAAAGATTAAAATGACATGGGGGGATTAAAATAAACATTTCCCCCTTTTTCCCTTCCCTTTTTCTTTCAGGCTCCAGTGTTGCCCTTTGGGGGGGTGTTGGCTGTTAAAAGGTTGGGGGTTTTGGCAAACAAAAGGGGGCCCCTTAAACTAACCATTACAAAAGTGTATGTTTAGTTGACACAGACAAATAAATAAAGGGGCCTTCTGCACTGGGGTGCCCCTTTCTCTGCAGGGCTTGCCCCCCTTCCGCAGAAGGAGGAAAATTTGGGGGTGGATTGTGTACACTTTCGCCTCGGTCTGGGGTGGAAAATCTTCCCTCCCCACCCCCCTTTGATGGGGCCCGGCGAAAACACTCTGCTTGCATAATACAACTTATGCTTGGGAATCACTTTAAAAACCGGGGTTTTTCTTTCAGGAAAAGATTTTAAAAATGCAGACAGCTCTTTTCACAAAATTTACAATTTTTTTGTACACAAACATACCACCACAATAACAATGTTGTCTTTAAATTACACAGTGGGAAAAAAGGATTTTAAAAAAAACAAATTTTTTTTGCAAAATTTTTTCATATTTTGTTTAATCATACCACCACAATACCTAGAGGGGTCTTAACATGACAATCAACAATAAACACTGCACAACTTGACACTAAAATGGAAAAATTGCCCCTTTTTCTTGTGGGGGGGCCGATTTTTCCCAACATTTCCAAAAAACAAAGACATTGCCTGATATTACATTTCTGGTGACCAGGGAGGAGCATTAAATTCAATTTACATCAGGGTGAAGCTGGAGAATGCAGCATTAGAATCAGACTCCCGGGCTGCTTCTCCCTTCTTGGTCCTTAAAACTGTGGCCGTGCTGTGTGATGGGCCCCGCAAAAGGTCACCCCCAAGAAGCCCCAGCCGGGGGTTTGCCCCTCCTCCCCTTGCACCCCCGCCGCTCAAACCCCTTCCAGCCCAGCCCCCCGGGGGGGCGGGCAGAGGGGCAGGACCGGGCCCCCAAAAAACGCCTCCCTGGCCCCCCAGTTCCCCCTGAGGAGGTTCTGTCAGGGTTGGCAGGATTTGGGCCCCCTCTGAGCAAGACAGAGTGCAATTTTGTGAAACAAGGGGTCACCGCAGCAGAAGGAAGGAAACAGAAAAATTCCCGAGGGACATTAAGTAAGACTTAGAGGCTGAATTTATTGCCAGACTCTAAAATAAGGGGTTAAAAAACATAGCAGCATTCCAGCAATTAGACAAACAGGAATAAAAAAAAATGGAGAAAAAACAGCAGCATCTCCCCTTAAAATTTTAGCATCCTGCTAATGGTATTTTTAGGTCCAATAGGGAGTTAAAGGGGGAGCTGGTCAAGGCAACACCAGCCTCTTTATGTTTTTGTCACCCCGGAACAAGTGGGGTTACCCAGCCCCGGTCCTTGCCGGGCAAACCAACAGTTTCCCCCCAGGGCAAAAGAACAGGACGGGGGCGGTGGAGAATGGAATATCCCTCAGAGGAACTGGGGCCTCAAAAAGGAAGACGAAAGGGGGCATTTGATTGTGCCAGTCAAAGGAGAAAGTGCTTGGGTCATAAATATGTGCCCACATCCCCACAACTGATTGGTTGGGAAAAAATTACCCGGAGCTTGCAGAGATGAACAAGTTGACTTACAGATGAGAAAGAAGAGGGATAATACATGCTGTAAGGCACGGGACCTCTTCCTGGTGTTTCTCCAAGAAAAAGATAATGACATCTGGTTTCCAATGCTAGTTTATTAATAATTTTTGTATATATTGAAATTTGAGTATTCTCTTGCTCTATTTATTTTCTCTCAAGCTCCAAGGGATAAGTCAGGGAATCATAAGATTAAAATAATGGCCCTTTGCATGAGGCGGAGGGAATTCCGCTTTGGATGCTGTTACCTCCCGCTTCTTCTGTAGCCATTGTTGCATTTCTCTCTTATTAATCTGAGATTCTGTCGCCATCTTCTTAATAAACTCTCTGTATTAAATTAAACTCATTATCTGAAAACATTCTGTATATTGTGCCACCAGTCCTTTTGCTTCCTTCCTATCTCATCTTCAGTAATCCTTCAAATGAGTATTAACATTCTTTTTCACTATCATTTCCTGTTATATTTTTTTCATTCCACTCCATTGTAGCCAATATTTTTTCTCTAACGACTCCATAACTTCCTTATTCTGTATATATTCTCCTAAGCTGTCGGATACTTCACTGACTGTGCAAATATGTTAATTCTCACATTTCCTTAATATTATCCCTTTAATAAAGTGGGATGGAATACTTTCTTTATTTAAACATTCTCTTGGATGCCAATAGTAATTACCTATCTTCAATTTCTTTTCCCATCTTCCCCATACCTGCCGCATTGTCCAGGAATGTCTAGCAATACTGAGAATGAACCAGTAAGTAGGCAAATAGCCCTTATTGCTGACCTTCCTGGACAATGCGGCAGGTATGGGGAAAATGGAAAAGAAATTGAAGATAGGTAATTACTATTGGCATCCAAGAGAATGTTTAAATAAAGAAAGTATTAGATTCACTTTATTAAAGGGATAATATTAAGGAAATGTGGAGAATTAACATATTGCACAGTCAGTGAAGTATCCGACAGCTTGGGAGAATATATACAGAATAAGGAAGTTATGGAGTCGTTAGAGAAAAAGTATTGGCTACAATGAGTGGAATGAAAAAAATATAACAGGAAATGATAGTGAAAAAGAATGTTAATACTCATTTGAAGGATTACTGAAGATGAGATAGGAAGGAAGCAAAAGGACTGGTGGCACAATCTACAGAATGTTTTCAGATAATGAAATTAATTTGATGCAGAGCTTATTAAGAAGATGGAAGCAGATCTTAGGATTAATAAGAGAGAAATGCAACAATGGCTAACAGAAGCGGTAGGTAAACCCGTAGTGAGATTCCCTCACCATAGTGGGGAAGGGGCCATTATTTTCATATTTCTAATTCCCTGACTTATCCCTTGGAGCTTAAAGAAATAAATAGAGCAAGAGAATACTCAAATCTGGACTTATAAAATTATTAATAAATTAGCATTGAAATTATGTTTTCTTGGAGAAATACCAGGAAGGGGTGCGTGCCTTACACATGTATTATCCGTATTTCTATTCTCATACCTACAGTGAACTCTTTCATCTCTGCAAGCTCCGTAACCTTTCCCAACCATTCATCAGTTGTGGGGATGTGTCAGGCACATATTTAACACAGCACCGTGCTCCTTTGACTGGCACAAATCGAATGCCACCCTCCAATTCTTCCTCTTGAGGCCTCCAGTTCCTCTGAGGAATATGCCTTCCCACCGCCACGTCCTTGCTTCTCTCTCTGGAAGGGCTTGTTTGGGTTTGCCCGGCAAGGAGCACTGGTCAAATACACTCCACTTACCAGGGTGACAAAGAACAGTAAAGAGGCTGGTGTCCTGCCTGACCCACCACTGCCTATACAATACCATTAGCAGATGCCTGATACCTAAGGAGGTCTGCCTGATTTTTCTCCATTATCTCTGTTCTTTTTATTCCTGTTTGTCTAATTGCTGGAATGTTGCTACCTTTTTTGCTAAGCCTTATCTTGAGTCTGGCAATAAATTCAGCCTCTAAGTCTTACTTAATGTGCCCCTATAAAAATATTTTCTCTTCATTTAAATACTGTCTAGAATAGTATTCTGCTAGGATTGCACTCTGCTCTTGTCAGAGGAGCCAAATCCTGCCAACCCTGACAGAACACTCCTATGGGGCGGAGGACGGTCTTGGGCCCCAGCCCGGTAGCCCCTCTGCACTACCCGGAGCTCCACTGATGGCTGCTGGGGGTCTAGGGGAGGAGGGGCAAAGCCCCGGCTGAGGGGGTTTCTTGCGGGGTGACCTTTGTGAGGGCAGTCACACAGCACGAGCCACAGCCCTGTAAGGACCAGAGGGAGAAGCAGCCCAGATGTCTGATTCTAATGCTGCATTCTCATGTGAATTGTAATTTAATGCTCCAAATCCTATATGAGTAGCCAGAAATGTAATATCAGGCAATGTCTTCTCTTTGGAAATGTTGGGGAAGAAGTCGGTACCACAAGAAGCAAGGGCGATGCTGGTTTTTAGTGTCAAGTTGTAGTGTTTATATTACATTGTGTGATGTTAAGATCCTCTGGTATTGTGGTGGTATGATTAAACAAAATATGTAAATTATTTTACAAGAAAAACTGTGTTTTTAAAATCCTTTGTTCACTGTGTTATATTAAGCAACATTGTTATTGTGGTGGGTTGTGGTTCTGTTACATAAAAATTGTAAATTTTGTGAAACTGTATCTGCGTTTTTAAATTGTTTTGCCTGTAGAAAATGGCCATTGTTAGTCAACAAATTTGCCACATTAGTTGTATTATGCAAGCAGAGTGTTCGCCTCAACCGTCGGGATGTGGCGGAGGTTTCAGCCAGACCGAGGCGAAAGTGTACACAATCCCACACCGAATCTTCCTTCCTCTCAGAAGGGCCTCCAGAAGCAAGGAGCAGCCAGTGCAGAAAGCTGATTTTAGTTTAAGTTGTTCTGTGTCAAGCTAGACATACACACATTTGTAATGGTACAGTATTCATTTTTACAGGCCGTGTCCCTGTTCCACGACCCAAAGTCCTCTAACAGCCAACACCCGCACCAGCAACACTGGAGCCTGAGGAAGAGAGAAGAAGAGAGAATGTTTCATTTTAATCCTCCAGTGCCTCATTTTAATCTTTATGCAAATCATAATTTAATTTTTCATTTATAGGGAGACACTATGGCATTGTAGCCATTGCACACCCATATTGCACATGGTAATTGCACCATGGTACTGCCCTGTGCTTTTCAGCAGAGGGCTACATACATTCCCTATAGTGTTGGAAAGGATTTGTCCTTGTATTTCTACTACTGGCAATGGGAGGTCTTTGACGAAACTATTTCTCAGCTCTAGTGCACTCCCTGGGTTAGGGCGGGGGTCGTGAACAAATTCCTGGCCGTTCGTGAATGCAAGTTTGGCTGGGGGTCCTGACAGGAACTGAGAGGGAGGGTGGGGGCAACAAATGGCAGCTGATTTGGGGGGTTTCCTATACATGGCCTTCGGGGGTCTCCTCTTCAGCCTTACTGTACGCTGTTGTCACCGACACGAACAGCCGTGGTTTTGCTGTTGTTAACTTCTGTCAGCCCCACTGGAGGTGACACCAAATAGGCGAGAGAGCCTTTTCTCTGGCTCTTCTAGCAAGCCCAGTGCTGAGCAGGGAGGAGAGGCCAGGGGAAGGGCCACCTGCGCCCCAGGCCTGCCTTGAAACATGAGAGCCACACGTTCCTGGGCCTTTGGGAGTAACCCAAATACTACAGAGCCTGGGCGCTGGAGTAGGAGTCAAGTCAAATCCCAAAGAAGAGCAAGAAGTTTGGACCCTATTTGACCTTGGAGAACCCCCCGGGTGGCCTTGGACAGAGCACACCCTCAGGCCTCAGAAGAAGGCATGGGCAGACTCTGTACAAATCTGACCAAGGAAGCCCTGCGATGTGACTGAACCTTATGACTTGAAGATACACAACAAGCAGCGTGTGGTGACATTCCTTGATCCGGGTGAGGCTGGGCCTTGTGGTGCCATTAATGGGAAGTCTTTTGCAGAGCCTGACCTCCCCTGAGGTGCTCCAAATAACTGGGTTTCCATGGCCCCAGCACCCTTCCCTCCCCTCCGGCGGTGGCTCTCGCTCTCTCTCTCTCTTCTCTCTCACTCAAACACACACACACACGGGGGTCTGTGTGGGTTTCCATGGGTTGGGGGAACGCCAGTTCCCTGAGCCTCTGCTTGGGAAAAAGCCTCCTGAGTCGAGATCCGAGGAGGTGAACTGGGTGGTGGGGGCACATGACCTTGGACAGCATTGGGCTGCGCATGGTCTTGCTTTGCCTTTGGCGCACCCCACCCAGACGCCCACCCCGACACGGCCACACACACGTCCCCACTTTGGCCTGGGAGCTGTGCTAATTAGGTGTGATACCCAGAGGCCCAGGGGTGTCCCGCAACGCAGTGCTTTCCACCATAGGAACTTGATTCTCCTCACCGTTTTTGGAGGGTTTAAGCAGAGATTGAATTCAGAACTGTAAGAATTGCTTTTCAGACTTCAGCTCCAGAATTCTCCAGTCAGCTGGCTGAAAGATTCTGAAAAGGTGTGATCCAAATTTAACATCACTTTGACTGCCATGGTTCTGTCCTGTGAGATCCTGGGACTTGTAGTTTTCATCCACACCGTCAGAGCTCTCTGGTTGAGAATGGTGGCTGCCCCATCTTAAACTAGAGCTGCTGGGATTTCCGCAGGACGTTGCTATGGCAGTTAAAACGATATCATCCTCCTGCAATCACGTCGTGTGAAAGACACCCAGCAGTAACCGAGTATTTCCAAACTCATTGCAGTCCCTCTCCGCCATGAAATGCACTGGAGCTCTGCAGTGGTTGCACACGGAGGGATAGGTACGGCCTCGCGCTTTTATGATCTTAGGCTAGACGAAAGCAGGGGTGAGTATCCCCTTCATCCATCCGCCACACCAAGCCCTCCAGGTATTTCTCGGGAACAGCCCCGCCATTGCCGCTGGACGGAAAGCAAGAGGATGGCGGGGACCTCTGGCTGTGTCCCATAGCTAGGTCGTCCTCATGCCACCAAGGCTTCCAAAGAGTACCTGGGACATCCAGGGACTCCACATCACTTGGAGATCCCATGAGCCCTAGTACTACGTACTGTGGGCCCAGGACTGTGGTCAGTTTAACATTTAACAGGTAGTGAAGGGAAAGGCTGAAACTGGCTGGAGGAAAAGCAGATAGAAATGTGACGGACAAGATATTGGGAATCTCTTGGCTTATTTCATTCTTACCTATAGGAATGAATGATTTCCAGAATATGTTCTCCCTGGTGGTGATCCTAACATATTTTCCAGGTTTTTTTTTAAAAAAATTCATTATTCGCAGTTAAAGGCTTTTTGCAAAAAGAGCTCTGAGGACTTGTTTTAAACTAACATTACATGTAGCAAACTTTGGATTTTCATACAACGGAGTGTGCTGTTTTCTGTTCCTATGGAGAGCCTCCAAGGCATCCTGCCATCACCCGGCCCTGATCATTCGCTGCAGACTCAGGACTGTGGCTTTCTGGAATGAATCCGTCCATGCGATGTGGTCTTCCTCTTGTGTTGGTCAAGGACTCGAGAAGACACAAGTCTGAATCCCTGCTTGACCAGGGCAGCCCACTGCAGGGATTGGAGACCATGGCACATAGGGGAGCAGCTGAGGGAGCTGGGGATGTTTAGCCGGGAGAAGAGGAGGCTAAGAGACGGCATGATAACCATGTTTCAGTATTCGAAGGGATGTCATATCGAGGATGGGGCAAGCTTGTTTTCCGCTGGTCCAGAGACTAGGACATGGAGCAATGGAATCAAACTACAGGAGAAGAAACTAAATATTAGGAAAAACTTTCTGACAATTTTTATAATAAATTTTCTAACAAGGGCAGAGATAGATTTACTTAATATGCTAAATGTTATTGATATAAAATGGAAGAAAACATTGGAAAATTCTATTATACACAATTACATCTGCAGAATTGCCTGTGCTCAAAAACGGAAGGACATGTTACCATCAGGAGGAGAACGGTTCTTAAAACTGTACGGCATGTTAGAAATGGATAAGCTGACCGTGATACTAAGTGATAGGAATGACCAAACATTAAATCAATTTAAAAATGATTGGGAGTGCCTAATGGTATGAAAGCGAGGTGGGGAAATACATGAGTAGTAAGTACAGAAGGAAATTAGAAAGGTACAATTGGTTAAGTTAGGAAATATTGGAATAAGGCAAGAAGCTGGACTGTCTATTCAGTAGATATGATGAGGGGGCAGTAGTGCTTTGCGAAACGGCCATTGAATGTTTTCATAATTTTACAGTAATTTTTTTTAAAAAAATGCATTTAATAACGTTGTCCTTGGTTATTTACGCACTACACTGCTATAGTGCTATTATTCCACTTCCAGCATCCTGTGGAATTCTGAGGTTTGCAGTTTAGGGAGGGACGTTCAGAATCCTCAACCGGAGAACTCTTTGGCCTCAGGAAACTATAAATCCCAGAATCCCACAAAGTGTTGACAGTGGAATAACAGCACTGTAACCGTGTAGTGAGGAAACGGCCTTGCTAAATAAAATAAAGTGTTTTGAGAACGACGGGACCGTCCTCATCTCATCTCAGAACGAGCCCAGTACTTACGAGGTCCTTGGAACTGGCAACGAGCAAGGACACCCATCCGCCCCCCGGCGTTTCCTCCTGGCTCCTGAGGTTGGCACACGCCGGCAGCGCCAC
>CAOKZL010005559.1:0-11008 GCA_948472985.1 Iguana delicatissima | reverse complement strand
CAAATAAAGATTCATTCTGTTCTGTTTTGCTATATAGTTGGCCATTTTTTTTAATCATACAAAAATTCATTTGCATTCTAATGTATTTTTCATGCACATTTTAATATGTACATTTGGTAAACAATTTAATATATGTCTTTTGTACAGTTTCCCTGAGGTGCATGTTTTAATGATTTTTAAAACAACCACCACAACCAGACTGCATCGCAAAGTGCAGAGAAGTGCAAATGCAGAAGATAATGCAGTCTTGTCCATGTATTAGTCTATGAAATATGAGTCAGATCAGTTCACATTAAAATGTGAATTGAAACAAATTTTATGCTCAGAATCTACAACTTGGTTCCAGAGGCTTATCACATCTTAACAGAGAGTGTAATTTGGCCATGCTTGAGCATTAGCGGCTTTCATATCAGCTGGTTGCTGACTTAGTTTTGGATTTTTGTCCAATTTTTAAGGGGATTCCCCAAAATGCTGAATCCTATCTTGCCAAACAGTATCTTGGATAGCTTCTTTAAGCTTCAGATCAAAACCCGCAATCAATTTACTGCCCCAATGAGATGGGACACCAATTTTACTTGGGAGACAGAGATATATATTTTTTTACTTATCCATTTCAACACTATGAATCTGGTCATTTTTTCTCTAAGCCAGGTAGCCCTAAATGTTTAGTTCACTCTAGGGTAGATGCTTCAATCTCATGGTAATTTGGCCAGCCCTAAACATTTTCTGGAACTTTTTAGTCAACACATTTTCTGATAACCAAAAGACACCTAGTTTGGAGAGGTCATTTTGGGAGCTCTTTGGAGCTCTTCACAGTCTGACTAGGTTTAGCAATCCCAGATAATATGTTGGCATCTAGGAAAATATCTCACTGCCCATCCTCTAACCCAGATTATTTATGAAAAAAATTAATAGCAGCAATCATAAAACAGCTTATTTAAGAATGCAATGACTCACCTCCGTCCATTTTTATCCACCTTCTGAAGTTTTCCATCACATCTTTGCCTGTCCTGTGTAATCTAGCTCAGAAGACCCAGAACCAGCTATTAGGATATGTCACCTTATACCTTCTTCCTTCATGAGGTGGGTTCTCCAGCACTATAACAGCTGGCTGTGAGTTTGCAATCAGGTTTTGATAAGGAAATCTACACCAGTGGTTTATGCTATGGATCTACAGGGGATTTGATGGACTCAGCAATCTAAAAGGGATTGGAACCTTATACTGGCCATGGGTTTCCCCACCCTCAATCTAATACATAGTGAAGTATACCTATGCAAAACATGTTCTAGAGTGTTTGCAAGCTATCTCTACTCAAATTCTTTTTTCCATGTTCAACACCTAGAATCTGAGGCTATCTATAACCAAGATTGTTCAACAACACATCCCAAAGCAGTTCCTTTTGTAAACTGAGATCAGGACACTTTTAAAATGTTTTGACTCTTCATGTGCGTGTCTTCGGGAGAGTGAAGACTGGAGATGGCTAGTGTAAAAGAAGGAATTTCAGCCAGTGTTGCTTGTTACTGCTTGCATGATAAGCAACTCCTGCTGAAATTCCCTTGTGCACAGCCATTAAAGAACATGCTCCAGTTTTCAATCTGACAACACTAGTCTATACAATGACACAATTAACTTAGAGTTTCATATGAGTGAGAAACCACTTCTCCAACTGAACCTGCCAGCTCATCCACACAGACCCTCCATAAGACTCATTATTTCTGTAGGACTGCATATTTGGACATGTGCAGGCAGCCTTATTTTACTTACTCTAGAAATGCTTGTGATCTATTTCTGCTCCACTCTGGATAGATTTAATGTGGGGTCATGTTCGCCCATCACGCTGTTACTGTAGGAATTTTCTCACATTTCATGTTTGTATAATTCAAATGTATATCATTTGCTGCAACAAACAGGTGCCTGCAAATACAGGTATCATAGAGGAATTTTGTCAGGGAGCTGCATTCCATTGCAGAACCATTTGTCACCCCCTTGGAAATACCTTGTCCCGGGGATATAAAATTAATGTCAACTATGACTTCCATGCCAGAGAGAGTCAGGTGGGTGTGTAGACAAATAGGTCAAGAGACCAAACCTAGTCTAAGGCCAGGAAACTCCCCAGTCATGTTTCCCAAGGGAGACCTCAGGCTAGGCACATCCCACATCTAACAAAAGGTCCTCCTCGGCCACAAATAGCCAACTGGAGGGCATTTATGGGCTTCCCAGGTTGAGCAACTCCAGATTCTGAGACCCAGAGGGTAGGTTCATTTACATGAACCAACCATGCAAACCACCAAGTTACTCATTGTGTGGCATTTTTCCTTTTATTTTGGCCATTGTTCTTCCCAGGACAGGCTCTCAAGGTACGTTCTGCCCTATAAGTAGTCCCCATTCTCAAATTTCCAGAGTCATACATCCCCAGTACACTACATACTTTGGGACTCTGTTAGTTTCAGTGTTCCTCAGCTGCTTTTCTTTGCCAGAGCTCCCTTCCTTCTTGCTGCTTCCCAGACGGAAGACTTCTGGCTGCCTCTACACCCTCTTTTTTACCATATCCCCTATAATTTGTCACCTCTTTCCCTTTACAGCTTGTGTGCATGAACTAGTGATTGTGTTGGTGTGTGAGAACATATTTTGTTAATAAAATAGATTCCATTAGTAAGATTGTCTGGCTTTTTGCTTTGGTCCCACCCCGTAAAAGCTGAGTTGAAGGTCTCACCGGTTTACCTGCCCCTTTGTTGTGGCAATTGTGAATTTCTGCTAATTTTGGAATCTCCAAATTCAAGGTATTCCCCCAGGGGACCCCCAGAAGTCAGGGTATCACCACAACTGGCTGAGTGCAGCTTGCAAAGCAAATCTCTGTTTTTTCTGCATTCCATGGGGACACATTTAGCTGACATGTAAACTGTAAATTACTTAGTATACTTTAAGATCTAAATCTATTTCATAACTGGGACAACCACACACAGCTTGCATGTGTATGTTTAACTTATGTATGTCTAAATGAAACACAACACAATTTGGTTTGCTTTCCTTTGCTGTGTGGTGTTTGTGTGATCAGCTCTAATTTCAGCTGCATTAAGAAGGCTATCCACTTGTGTTGACTGATGGGAGGAAGCCCATGGATGCCATGCCGCTCTAGAATAGAAAAGGTCAATCCACAGAGCTTACAGTCAGCTGGACTTATTAGCCTCCAAGAATTCCTAGCCCAGAGCAGTAATAAAAGGGATGAGAGAACAACTGCAATATCACAGCCAAGCTGATTCACAGAGGATAGAGGGCAGTGGGAGGCAGTCTTTCTTTTCTTTTCAAGGCTCTGCTTGCTCCTTGTTCTGGAATGAGAAGATGTTTGTCAGAAAGAAATGAGCTGCAAAATAGGGTATTGGCCAATGATGACAAACTCCATTGCTTTGACTTCTGGCGGTAGTCAGGGCCTGCGAGAGAGCCCCCTGGACACACTCTGAATTCTGTAAAGTTGTTATCATCGTCATGATCACCATTTTTGTTGTATTTTTTATTATAACCTGCTTTTTTCCTGGTAAGAACTAAAGCAGCTTACAATAGAAAATAGTGAAAATCACAGAATACAAAGTTAAAACACAAATTAAACAATTGAATAAGAATTAAAACAAAAGTTAAAATACATAGTTCCATGTAGTGAGGGAAACAAATTCCCAACGGTCAGAGCTGTCTGCAGTGGAATGTGCTGCCTCTCGCAGTGTGGTGACTTTGGAAGTTTTTCAGCAGAGAGGCCTGGATGGCCATCTGTTGGAAACGGGTTCCATGGGTGTTCCTGCATAGCAGGGTTTTGGACCTGGTTGCGGTTTTTCTGCAACTCTTATTATTCTATGAAAACTCAAATATTTCATAATTTCCCACAATAGCTAGGGAACTAAGATGGGATAGGTGTTGAAATGCACAAACAGAGTACCTACATGCTGAAACTACAGAATGCTCAAAATGTTTATCAACCAGGGAGGCCTCCCACTTCAAATTCTGTAGTGGGGATTCAATATCAACCCTGCTGATGCATACCTCAGCTGAGAGGTATTTTGAAACTGTATTTTGTGTTGAGAGAGGAAAGGAGTTATCTGGAGTTCTCCAAATGGCCTCCATCCAGAATATTGTCTCCTTTTGTGGGTATGTCACACTTTCATCAGGAAGCAGCATTTGAACTGTGGGTAAACTTTGCATTTCAACTACCTTCACCTATCTCTTTCCATTTCCCTAGTGCCAGCTTCCTGCCTTGTGTTAGAAAAGTCTTGCCAGATAAAAAGTTTACACAGGTAATAGTTTCCTACTTAGCACAGTAGATAGCTGTATCTTCTACTGACATAACACTTCTGCCACTGATTCAATGAAATTTAGACAGAATTGACATATACCCAAGCCTTATATTCTGGCCATTAAAAATTAATCTTTCTCTAAATAAGTCTGAACTCCCACCGTCATGCAAAGGCCCTTTTTGGACAAGGCAGTTAAAACTGCTTCTCAAGGTACCTAGGTCGTCCGCACTTTGGATTGGACTAGGTGTGGAATCTTAGTCTCATCTTAGAGTCCGATCAACCTGCCCTCAAGCTGGAGCCTTCTCCGCACAAAATAAAGACCGGGAAAAATCAGGTTTTTACATTTTCTGGAACACCATTGCCTCATTTACCTGGCACACTGTTGTACAAAGCTGAGCCTGCGATCAGTGGAGGGCAGGCTGTGGGCATGGCCAGCCCTCAGCGGTTGGTCCACTCCCTTGACTGGGAAGCTGCCATTTTGGACGGAGCAGTGCAGTCTACAGACCTCGCACTGCTTCAGTGCGCCCTACCAATGGAGGAGCCTTGCAGAAAACTTGCAAGAAGGACCCGTTGTGACTTTGTAATTCCTAAGAAGAGCCGGTCAGTAACGGCACGGGAGCAATTCACTCGCCTGGTGTGGAAGGGGCCAAGTATCCTTGAGTTCCACCTGACTGCAGCTGCAACTGCTAGCACATTGCACATTATCTGAAATGGGAAGTTACTTTTAAAGGTTGCATATAAATCATTTCAAAGTTCTCCTACAATAAGTTGTCACTGAACTTTGAAATGATTTATATAAAGTTACTTTTTAAAAGTAACTTCCCAGATTTCAGATACTTGGTGCAATGCGTGAGCAGTTCAGCTGCAGTCAGTGGAACTAGAGGGTACCTTGGCCCTTTCCACACCAGGCGAAGCCATTTGTCTGTCCGCGACCACCGGCTCTTCTTGGGTCCAAAGTAACGCACGCTGTTCCTTGAGCCCTTCTGCAAGGCTCCTCCATTGGTGCAGGGCGCACTGAAGCAGTGCGAGGTCTGTAGATCTGCACTGCTCCGGCTCAAAATGGCAGCTTCCAGTGTCTTCAAGGGAGTGGACCAACCGCTGAGGCTGGCCATGCCCACAACCTGCCCTCCACCATCGGAGGCTCACTTTGCTGCGAGCCTGCGCATCTGCACAGGTAAGTAGGAACGCAATGGTGCCTTCCAGAAAATGTAAAAACCTGATTTTTCCGGTCTTTATTTTGTGCGGGGGAGGACCACTTGAGGGCAGGTTGGATCGGACTGAGGTGCAGAACTAAGTTAAATAGTCGCACACCTAGTCCAATCCAAAGTGCGGACGACCTCCGTGCCAGGACCCCTTGGGACCATTTTAACTGCCTTGTGCGGAAAGGGCCTTTGGTGACGGTGGGAGTTCAGACTTATTTAAGAGAAAGATTAATTTTTAATGGCCGGGATTCTAAGGCTTGGGTCTATGTCAATTCTGTCTAAATTTCATTGAATCAGTGGCAGAAAGTGCTATGTCAGTAGAAGATACAGCTATACTACTGTGCTAGTAGGAAACTATTACCTGTGTAAACTTTTTATCTCAAGACTTTTCTAACACAAGGCAGGAAGCTGGCACTAGGGAAATGGAAAGAGATGGGTGAAGGTCAGTTGAAATGCAAAGTTTACCCACGGTTCAATCCTGCTTCCTGATGAAAGTATAATACCCACAAAAGGAGACAATACTCTGATTGGAGCCATTGGAGAACTCCAGATAACTCCTTTCCTCTCTCAACACAAAATACAGTTTCAAAATACCTCTGCAGCTAAGGGTGCATTAGCAGGGGTTTAATATAGAAGATCCCCCACTCAGATTTGAAGTGGGGAAAGCCCTTCCCTGGTTGATAAACATTTTAAGACATTCTGTTAGTTTTTTTCAGCATGTTGGCTGGTACTTGTGTTTTGTGCATTTCAACACCTATCCCAGTTCCTTAGTTCCTGGCTATTGTGGGGAATTTATGAATGTTTGAGTTTTCATAGAATAATAAGAGTTAGAAGAGACCACGGGGCCATCCAGTCCAACCCTCTGCTATGCAGGAACACCCATCAAAGCATTCCCAACAGATGGCCATCCAGCCTCTGCTTAAAAACTTCCAAAAGGACGAGACTCCACCACACTCCAAGGCAGCACATTCCACTGCCAGACAGCTTCCTACCGTTGGGAAATTATTTCTGAGGTTTACATGGAACTATGTATTTTAACTTTGTTTTAATTCTTATTAAATTTGTTTAATTTGTGTTTTAACTTTTGTATTCTGTGATTTTTCACTATTTTTTTTTATTATTGTAAGCTGCTTTGAGTCTCTACCAGGAAAAAAGCAGGTTATAAATAAAGATAACAAAAATGGTGATGATGACGATGATGACAACTTCACAGAATTCAGAGTGCTGTTCCCAGGGGCTCTCTCGCCCTTAGGCCCTGACTACCGCCAGAATGGTAAAGTAGGAAAGAAAGCAATGGCACGATTGTCATCAATTAGCCAATACCCTATTTTGCAGCTCATTTCTTCTGACAGAACATTCTTTCTCATTCCAGAACAAGGAGCAAGCAGAGCCTTGAAAAGAAAAGAAAGACTCCACCTCCCGCTGCTGCTGCTCCTCTATCCTCTGTGAATCAGCTTGGCTGTGATCCTGTTGCAGCACCTGTCTCCATCCCTTTTATTACTGCTCTGGGCTGGGATTGTTGGAGGCTAATAAGTCCCCAGCTGACTGTAAGCTCTGTCAATTAACCTTTGTCTCTAGAGCGCATGGCATCCATGGGCTTCCTCCATCAGTCAACACAAGTGGATAGCCTTTCTTAATGCAGCTGAAATTCAAGCTGATCACACAAACACCACACAGGCAAAGGAAAGCAAACCGATATATGTTCATTTACGCATGCATAACAGTTAAACATACACATGCAAGGCTGTACTGTGGTTGTCCCAGTTATGAAATAATTTAGATCTTTAAAGTATACTAAGTAATTTACAGTTTACATGTTGGTGGCAATTTAATGTATCCCATGGAATCAGACAGAGATTTGCTTTGCAAGCTGCACTCAGCCAGTTGTGGTGATACCCTGACTTCTGGGGTCCCCTGGGGAATACCTTGATTCGCTCCAAAATTAGCAGAGCACTAGCGTGGCAAAACAAGGGCAGGGTAAACCAGTGAGACCTTCAACTCAGCTTTTACGGGGTCAGACCAAGCAAAAAGCCAGACAATCTTACTAATGAATGTATTTTATTAACAAATATGTTCTCACACACCAACACAATCACTCACTCATGCACACAAGGCCTGTTGAGAAGGGAAAGAGGTGACAAATTATAGGGGATATAGTTGAGAGGGGGTGTAGAGGCAGTAGTAACACTGCACCTGTCCACAAGTTTTCAGTCTGGGAAGCAGCAAGAAGGAAGGAACTCAGCAAAGAGAAGCAGCTGAGGGGAGCACTCGACTAACAGAGTGCCGGTCTGCTAGTGTGCTGGAGATGTGTGCTCTCCGAAGAGACTCTTGAAAATGGGGACTACTTATAGGGCAGAACGTACCTTGAGGGCAGGCCCTCTCCTGGGAAGAACAATGGCCAAAATAAAAGGAAAAATGCCACACAATAGTAACTTGGTGGTTTGCATGGTTGGTTTATGTAAATAGACCTTGCCCTTGTAGGATTCTCAGAATCTGGAGTTGCTCAACCTGGGGAAAACCCAGTAATCCCCTCCAGTTGGCTATTTGTGGCCGAGGACCCTTTGTTCGTGTGGATGTGTCTAGCCAGGTCTCCTTGGGAAACATGACTGGGGATTTTCCTGGCCTTGACCTAGGTTTGGTCTCTTGACCTATTTGTCTACACACCCACCTGGGCAACCTCTCTGGCATGGAAGTCATAGTTGCATTAATTTTATATCCCCCGGGACAAGGTCTGCCAAGGGGGTAACAATGGTTCTGCAATCAAATGCAGCTCCCTGAGCAAAAATTCCTCTATGATACCTGTATTTGCAGGCACCTGTTTGTTGCAGCAATGATCTGCATTTTTAGCTAGAATTTCCTAGAAATGTAGAAAATTCCTACAGCTAAGCACGTAATGGGCAACATGAGCCCCAGCATTTAATCTTATTCCAAGTAGAGCAGAAATAGATCACAAGCATTTCTAGAGTAAGTAAAATAAGGCTGCCTCACATTTCCAGATGCAGTCCTACAGAGAAATAATGACTGTATGGAGGGTGTTTCTGTGTGTGGATGAGCTGGCAGGTTCAGTTGGAGAAGTGGTTTCTCACTCATATGAAACTATTAAGTTAATTGTGTAATTGTGTAAAGACTAGTGTTGTCAGATTGAAAACTGGAGCAGTCTTCTTTAATGGCTGTGCACACAAGAGGGAATTTCAGCAGGAGTTGCTTATCATGCAAGCAGGTAACAAGCAACACTGGCTGAAATTCCTTCTTTTACACTAGCCATCTCCAGTCTTCACTCTGAACGAAGACACGCACATAAAAGTCAAACATTTTGAAAAGTGTCTAGATCTCAGTTTACAAAAGGGACTCCTTTCAGATGTTTGTTGAACAATCTTGGTTATAGATAGCCTTCAGATTCTAGGTGTTGAACATGGGAAAAAAGAATTTGAGTAGAGATAGCTGAACACTATTAGAAGCATGTTTTGCATAGGTATACTTCACTATGTATTAGATTGAGGGTGGGAAAACCCATGGTCGGTACAGAATTTTATTTCTTTTCCCATTCCCTGAAGTCCATCCAATCCCCTCTAGATCCATAGCATGAGAAATAACCACTGGTGTAGTTTGTTATCAAAACCTGATTGCACAAATGACACCAGCTGTTATAGTGCTGAAGAACCCACCTCATGAAGGAAGAAGGTATAGAGCTAGGTATCTCCTGAATAGCTGGTTCTGGGTCTTCTGAGCTAGATTACACAGGACAGGCAGAGGTGTCATGGAAAACTTCAGAAGGTAGGAATAAATGGACAAAAGTTGGAGGTGAGTAGTTGCATTCTTAAATAAGCTGTTTTATGATTGCTGCTATTAATTTTTTTCATAAATAATCTGGGTTGAGGATGGGCAGTGAGATATTTTGTAGATGCCAACATATTATCTGGGATTGTGAAACCTAGTCAGACTGTGAAGAGCTCCAAAGAGCTCCAAAATGACCTCTCCAAACTAGGTGTACCTTTGGTTATCAGAAAATGTGTTAACAGAACCAGAAAATGTTTAGGGCTCACCAAAATTACCATGAGATTGAAGCATCTACCCTAAGAGAGTGAACTAAACATTTAGGGCTACCTGGCTTAGAAAAAATGACCAGAGATTCATAGTGTTGAAATGGATAGATTAAAAAAATATATATCTCTGTCTCCATAACAGAAATTGGTGTCCCATCTCATTGGGGCAGTAAATTGATTGCAGGTTTTGATCTGAACTTTAAAGAAGCTATCCAAGATACTGTTTTGGCAAGATAGGATTCAGCATTTTGGGCAATCCCCTTAAAAATTGGACAAAAATCCAAAATGAAGTCACCATCCCACTGATATGAAAGCCACTAATGTTACCAAGCATGGCCAAATTACACTTCTAGTTTCAGATGTGATAAGCCTCTGGAACCAAGTTGTGGTTAGCATGGCACTAAAATTTGTTTGATTCACATTTTAATGTGAATCTATCTAACTGATACTTCATAGACTAATACATGGACAAGACTGCATTTATGCTTCTGCATTTGCACTTCTCTGCACTTTGCGATGCAGTTCTTGGTTGTGGTGGTTGTTTTAAAAATCATTAAAACATGCACCTCAGGGGAAACTGTACAAAAAGACATATATTAAATGTTTACCAAATGTACATATTAGGAGAAAATGTGCATGAAAAATACATTACAATGCAAATGAATTTTTGTATGAAGTTAAAAAAAATGGCCAACTATATAGCAAAACAGAACAGAATGAATCTTTATTTGAAAAAAAAAATGCAGATGTTTAAAAAGCAAACAGACTCATGTATCCCTAGTTATTAGGAGGCAAAATGGAGGAGACTAGGGTCAGAAGGACTGGATTCATGCCTTGCTCCTGGCTTTCTAGAAGGGATTTCCTCTCTCTCTATATATATATGGAATGGTAGGTCACAGCAGCCTTCCTCAACATGATGCCTTCAAACTGAGTTCAACTACAACTCCCAGATTCTTCTAGTGAGTTATGGAAGCTATGGGAGTCAGCCAGGATTCTAGGAGTCGTAATCAAACATGTCTAGGGGATACCAGATTGTAAATCTGGTCTAAAGGGACTCGGAATCTGAAACAACATGGTCCATCTTATTTTTACAACATTTTTTTGTCTGTCTCTGCATACAGTCAGAACTTTGAAAAAGTTCCTTTTTTGAACTGCAAATCACAGAAATGTAGACAGCATGGTCACTATTCTTCCTAGCTAGTGGTGGTTATAATGCACAAAGGCAGTTTTTCTATGTTCCACATACCACATAGCTTCTTACTTCTTACAAGTAACAGACATACTCTGTTATGAAATAGCTGTCTATTTTGGTCTTCTGTCTCTAAACAGTAACCAAACTAACAGGAAAAATGGATTGATTCCTATTCAAATGCGACTGTAGTGATTGTTGAGTCAGACTAGAGCTTAGCGCTGGTTAAAAATGGGATGTTAGTTATATGTAGCACAGATTTTTATTTCCAGTCCAGAATCATTCCAAAGACA
>CAOKZL010005558.1:0-11072 GCA_948472985.1 Iguana delicatissima | reverse complement strand
GATGCAGCCGAGAATTGCGTTGGCTTTCTTGGCTGCCGCATCACACTGCTGACTCATGCTCAGCTTGTGGTCTATGAAGACTCTAGATCCCTTTCACAGGTACTGCTATCCAGCCAATGTGCCCCCCATCCTATATTTCTGTCTTCCATTTTTTCTACCTAAGCGTAGGACGTTACACTTCTCTCTGTTGAATTTCATTTTGTTAGCCTTCGCCCAGCTCTCTAATCTATCCAGGTCGTTTTGAATTTTGATCCTGTCCTCTGGCGTATTATCAACCCCTCCCAATTTGGTGTCATCTGCCAATTTGATGAGCATGCCCTCTATTCCTTCATCCAAGTCATTGATAAAAATATTGAACAGCACTGGGCCCAGGACAGAACCCCGTGGCACCCCGCTAGTCGCTTCTCTCCAGGATGAAAAGCAGCCATTCGTGATCACTCTTTGGGTTCGGTCGGTCAAGCATTTACAAATCCAACTAACAGCAGCCCTCTCCAGCCCACATTTTACCAGCTTCTTTGCAAGAACGTCATGGGAAACTTTGTCAAAGGCCTTACTGAAATCGAGATATGCTACATCCACAGCATTCCCTTCATCTATCAAGATAGTAACTCTATCATAAAAAGAGATAAGATTAGTCTGGCATGACTTATTTTTGAGAAATCCATGTTGACTTCTCGTGATTACTGCCTTGCTTTCCAAGTGATTAGAAACTGACTGCTTAATGATCTGCTCCAGGATCTTTCCAGGTACTGATGTCAGGCTGACTGGGTGATAATTATTTGGGTCCTCTTTTTTTTCCCTTCTTAAAGATGGGGACAACATTTGCTCTCTTCCAGTCTGCTGGAACTTCTCCTGTCCTCCAAGATTTATCAAAGATTATAGCAAGCGGTTCCGAAATGACCTCTTCCAGCTCTTTTAATATCCTAGGATGCAATTCACCCGCCCCTGGAGGCTTGAATTCATCCAGTGTGGACAGGTACTCCTGTACCACCTCTCCACCTATTACGTGCCTCATTTCTCCAGCTTCCTCACCTGTTCCCCAACCGCCAGGTTGAGTGTTTCTATTGTTCTGGGGAAAAACTGAGGCGAAGAAGGTGTTAAGTAGTTCTGCCTTTTCTCTTCCCCTGTGAATAATTTGCCATCTTCTCTGCACAGGAACCTTATCATCTCCTTCTTTTTCCTTTTCTGCAGACATATTTAAAAAAGGCCTTTTTATTGTTTTTAATGTCCTGGCCAGCCTAAGTTCATTCTGTGCTTTAGCCTTTCTGACCTCCTCCCTACATCTCCTGGCTACTTGCTTAAATTCTTCCTTGGTGGTTTCCCCCTTCTTCCATTTCCTGTACATGTTTCTTTTAACACCTAGCTCAGCTGAGAGTTCTTTCATCACCCACTCTGGTTTCTTCAAATGCCTTCCATTTTTCCTCCTTATTGACACAGTTTTAGACTGTGCCTTCAGTATCTCCTTTTTAAGGAACTCCCATGCCTCCTGAACTCTGTTCCCTTTCACTATTCTTGACCACGGAATTCCAGCCAGCAGTTCCCTAAGTTTACAGAAGTCTGCCTTTTTAAAATCTAAGGTGGCTGTCTGGCTACACTTATCTTCTCCTTCCCACTGAATGCCAAATTCCAGTAGGGCATAGTCACTCCCCCATAAAGATCCAACCACTTCTACCTCATTCACAAGGTCATCCCTGTTGGTCAGGATCAGATCTAGAATATATGATCCCCTTGTGGCCTCTTCCACCTTCTGGACCATGAAGTTGTCTACAAGACAAGCAAGAAACTTGCTGGACCTTGCTGTCTTGGCAGAGTTTGACTGCCAGCATATGTCTGGGTAATTGAAATCTATTATTACTGTATCTCTCCTCCTTGAATGTGCAGTCATTTCGTTGAGGAAGGCGTCATCAAAGTCCTCAGCCTGGTTTGGAGGTCTGTAGTAAACCCCCACCAGAATATCCCTATTGTTTCTCGCTCCCTTAATTCTTACCCAAATGCTCTCAACCTGGCTTACTGGGTTTAAGTCATGGATCTCTTCACAGGTGAAAACATCTTTGACATACAAGGCTACTCCTCCTCCTTTCTTGTTTGGTCTATTTTAACAAAATAGGCCTTACCCCTCTATTCCTATATTCCAATCATGAGACTCATCCCACCAGGTCTCAGTGATGCCTATCAAATCATATTTATTTTGTTGTACTCGGAGTTCAAGTTCATCCTGCTTATTTCCATACTCTGTGCATTAGTGTATAGACACTTAAGTCCCCGGGCCCTTCCTGCAAGTCCTGTGCTATTGTTTCTACTCCTCCCACCATTGGCCGTTTGTACTACTTGTCCAGTATCATTTGGCCTTTTCCGCCTGCGCTTGCTGAATCGTTGCCCTGTATAATATTGTCTCCCTCCCCAGCGGAACTTAGTTTAAAGACCTCTTAATCCTCCTTGCGAGACTGTTTGCAAAAACATTCCTGCCAAGTTTCGTGAGGTGCAGCCCATCCCTCGCCAGAAGCCCGCCTTCATGGAAATTCAGGCCATGTTCCAAAAACCCAAACCATTGCCGGCGGCACCACGTACGGAGCCAGTTGTTGACCTCTGCTATTGTCCTTTCCCTACGTTCGCCATATCCGTGAACAGGGAGGAGAGATGAAGGTCCTTCCGGGCCAGGCTGGGGTCTCTGGGCCCTGCAGAGGCCGAAGGGAACCCTGGAGGCCAGAGGAGCCAACGGCGACTTTAAAATGAGGGTGGGGTGAAGGAGAGAGAAAGTGGAGGAGGAGACTCTCCCTCAAACCGCATATCTCTGCGAAGGTGTGGTGGAGGGGACTCCTGAGCTCTCCTGCGGGGAGAAGGGAAGGGGCTGCTACAGGAAGGAGAGGCTCTGTACTTGGAGGTCCTGAGTCCCTCACTGAGGGTCCTTCCAAAGGACTGACGGTCCACCATTTGGGTCTCTGGGCCTGGCTGGGGGCGTTTAGAGGCCGGAGGAGCCAAAGGCGACCTTAAAATGAGGGTAGGGGAACGGTGGGAGAAAGGGGAGGGGGAGACTCTCCTCCAGCCCCCCTATCCCTGGGAAGGAGGAGTGGAGGGGACTCCTGAGCTCTTCTGGGGGAGGGAAGGGGCTGCCGCAGGTGGGGGGCCAAGCCTTGGGGATGTTTGTGGGGGGCGGAGATGCTGGAGACCTGAGGGGGGAGGGCAGGCACAGGGCAGTGGCAGGGAGGGGGTGCCCCGAGGCTTTTGGGGAGCCCCCAATTTCCTTCCCTCTGCAGGACTCCCCATGGCAGTGGGGCATAATTGTGGAGTGGAGGGAAGGGGTGAAATTAACCTCACTCCTATTTTGCCTTCCAGAAAAATACCCCCCCCAGGAAACAGGTGACTGAGTTGAAAAACCTCACACACACACACACACACAGAGGCCCAGCTGTGCTGGTCCTCTTCTCCCTCCCATCCTGGAGCTGCCTTTGGTCTCCTCTGGCCACGAGGTTCCCTTCCTGAGAGGGGCTCTGCACTTGGAGGTCCCGAATCCCTCACTGAGGGTGCTTCCGGAGCTCTTCCTGATCCTCATTTACGGCTATAATTGATTCTCCTTTCTCCGCTGAAGGCAGGGACACTCCCAGTTATTTCTTGTTGTTGTTGTGTGTTGTTGTTGAAGTCATTACCACCTTATGGCAACCCTAAGGCCAACCTATCATGGGATTTTCTTGGCAGAAATTGTTCAGTCTTCCTCTGAGGCTGAGAGTGTGTGACTTGACCAAGGTCATGACCGAGTGGGGATCCGAGCTCTGGTCTCCAGAGTCATCACGGTCCAACGTCCAAACCGCTATACCCCGATGCCTCTCCAAATAATTTTCTCCCCGCCCCGTTTCTGAACCGCTCTTGGAATGTCCCGTGTCTCTCTTTCTCCTGCTCTTCCTTCAACTTCCCCCTTTGGTCCTGAGCTGACTTCTGTTGCTGCAAACTGAATTCTAATGGCAAAAGTAGTTTCCGGTCAATTAACTTGGCCAAGGGGAGGGGAGAGGAGGGGGCTTGGCCCCTGTGACCATCCCGGGGCACCTGACCGGTCACTCCGGGACCTTTGTGGTCAGAAAGGTGGGCTTTCTGGGTCCTGACTCTGATCCGGCTTCCAGGCTCTCTTCCTCTTCTCCTGCAGGGGGTGGGGGAGGCTTCACCTGCTTTAGACTGGAGCATTCAGCCTGAAAGCGGTGGCCCACGAAGTTAAATGGAACCTCCCATCACCATAGAGGAAAATTTCTGAGTCCCAGTTTTGAGTTTCAATGAAAGCTCATAACAACAACATGCTAGTTGTCTGTCCCTCTGTCTGCGTGTTCAAGAGGTTTTGATTAAGATGAACGGGGGGGGAGGGGGCTGGGTTGGGGGGATGGGAGGAAGCCCCCTCCCCCGAAGGCACTGAGGCTTCTCCCTCTTTCTTTCTTCCTTTCTTTCTTCCTTTCTTTTGGGAGGAGGTCTCCACAGGATGAACGGGGGGAGGGAGGGGCTGCGTGGGGGGAGTGGAAGGAACCCTGGAGGCCAGAGAAACCAAAGGCAACTGTAAAATGAGGGTGAGGGGATGGTGAGAGAAAGGAGAAGGGGAGACTCTCTCCAAGCTCCCGTGTCCCTGGGAAGGTGGGATGGAGGGGATGCCTGAGCTCTCCTGGGGGGGAGGGAATGGGCTGCCACAGGTAGGAGGCTGAGCTTTGGGGGCATCTGGGGTGGGGAGGAGATGCTGGAGGCCTGAGGTGAGGAGGGCAGGCACAGGGCAGTGGCAAGGAGGGGGTGTCCCAAGGCTTTTGGGGAGCCTCTGATTTCCGTCCCTCTGCAGGACTCCCCATGGGGCATGATTGTGTGGGGGAGGGAAGGGGGGTGAAATTAACCTCACTCCTATTTTGCCTTCCAGAAAAAAACCTCCCACACCAGGAAACAAATGACCGAGTTGAAAAACCTCACACACACATACACACACACACACAGAGGCACGGCTGTGCTGTTCCTCCTCTCCCTCCCCTCCCTGAGCTGCCTGTGGTCTCCTCTGGCCACGAGGTTCCCTTCCTGAGAGGGGCTCTGCACTTGGAGGTCCCGAATCCCTCACCGAGGGTCTTCCGGAGCTCTTCCTGACCCTCAGTTACAGCTATAAACGATTCTCCTTTTTCCGCTGAAGGCCTTGGACCCCCCCTGCAACCCTTCTCCTCAGAACTTCCCTCAACCACAACCACCACGGCCCCCCAACACCAGGCCAGGGTTTTTTCCCTCTCTGTCCCCTCTCCCATCCCCTCGGAGACTCCCGGAGCTTTCAGAGCTGCTGGAGGAGCCCTTCCCACCGCCTCCATTCCTTCAGGGGTGTGTTTGGGGGGGACCTGGGACAGGGGCCATTCCCGGATTTTAGACTTCTCAGGGAGGTTAGGCTGTCCCCCTCCCCATTGCCCTTCCACCCTTCTGTTTAGACAGGCCTCTAAGAATGGACTCTGAATCGAGGTTCTGGACTTTGAATCTTCAGTCGATAGCTTTTGCAGAGTTTTAATGATACTTTCAATCTATTTATCTTCTTCTATAACCTATCTATCTAATTTGTAATTTATTCTGTTTCACTGGATATTTTAATGTGCTGTAAATTTCATTATATCCCACTTTGGGAAAGAGGTACCAAGGGAAACTTCCAAATGCTCAGGACTGCCCTGTGAATAAGGGAATGAATCACTTCTGTCTGACCTGCAGGGTTCAACTATGTACGTCTGGAAAATATGTGCTGGGATAGTGGAGAGACAGGTATCTGGGTTTTTCAGAGAATTTGTCCGGGAAGAGCAGCCTTTGTGAACGTGCAAACGCTGACCTAGCTCATAACAGTAAGAGGCGACGATGAATTAAGATGCCACGGCGATCTTTAGGGCACTGAAAGAAAGATAGTTCTTTGCTGCAAGATAGGACAAAATGTCGATTTGTTTTGTCCATCCCTCCTTTGTTTTTATTTTCATCTTTCAGCCATGCCTAGAGTAGACCCACTGAAGTCCATCAGACCCTTCACTGGTGATTCAGCTACCTCCCATGGATTCCCCTGGGAAGGACTAAATGTAGATGAACCTTTCAAGCGGGTTCCTCTATTCATTTTTCTGGAAGTCACCCCCAGTGATCTCTTCCTAGTCATGAAGAGCAGCAGCCAGACTGTTCCCTGGGGTTCGCTAAAAGGAGCACACAACTCCTCTGTGGCAGTGGCTCCATTGGCTGCTGGTCCAATTCCAGGCAGAATTCAAAGTCCTGATGATGAGCCCCATAGGGCACACGTCCCGCTCTCCGACCAGCCCCATCTCCCCCTATGAGCCTGCCTGTGGGATGAGAAGCTCTGCAGGGGCCCTTCTCCCTCCACATTCCCAGGTAGGTTTGGTGGGAAGAAAGGAGACGGTCTTGTTGGTGGCTGGTCCCCCCAGACTTTATAACTTCCGTCCTTGGGAGACTAGGATGGCTACTCTTTGCTGTTCTTCCACCAATAAGCAAAACCTTTACAGACTCCCAAATAAAGGAATGCTACTTTGTAATCCATTCGGAGTCCCAGGACTGGGGGAAAAGGCTAGATATAGATGAATAAGTTAATGGGAAAAAGTCAAGTGAAGAGACGATGAAGGTGAATAAAATGGAGGTGTGGAAAAGATTTATTTTCATGGAGGTGGGCCATTTCATGGGGTCTGGAGGGCAATTTTTTGCCCCTAGGGCCATCCCGTGGGCCAGACAGACTTCCTGAAAAAGAAGACAGAGCAAAGAAGCTGGATGGGATCTAAATCCTTTTCTAGTTTTGTGAAAAAGGATAATTTGGGGTGCTGAATGGCACCGTGGGTCCCTGCAACTTCCTTAATGGGGGGCGAGGGACATTTCTCCCGGAAAAACACCCTGACAGTCGGGGGGGCTCAGGACCACCACCCCAGCCTTGGGGCCCACCTATGGCCCCTGTGACACACCCTGATGGCCTCCCTAAAAGCAGGCAACAGTGTCTACTAACTGAACCCGAGAAAAAGTGGAAGGCGCAGGGGTTTTTCCTCCTCCCACCGAGAAGCACAACAGCACTTAGTTCACTCTGAGTTACTCCTCCTTAAAACTGAGAGCAAAGGCGTCTGTGTGGTATTAGCTTTGTGTGCGTGGGGACATCACAAAGGAGGGACCGTTTGTGGTTACAGAAGTGTTGGGTTTTCTCTCCTTTCAGCTCCTGGTCTACTTGGAGGAGGTAGCTGTGTAATTTTCTCTCAGAGGAGTGGGGTCCTCTGGGTCAAGACCAGAAGGCTGTCTGCAAGGAGCCACAGCGGAGGATAAAAGAAGGTGGCCTTTCTGGGTGAGGAGCCCTTTTGCCTTTTTTGGGTAGATGCTGGAGGAATGAATTCACGTTTTTGGGGCTTGATCACTCCACTGGTGGGAAGTCAGCCTGGAGGTGGGCTTCCAGGCCACGCACACTGGGACCAACTGGGCCAAGCTTGAGCTCATCTGGCATGCAAGAAGCTTGCATAGTTCTTCATTTTGTAACAAAATGAAATTCAACAGGGCCAAATACAAAGCTTACATTTATGCCATTAAAAGGAAATGTGCAGATATAGATTGGTTGAGACTTAGGTCAGCAGTACTTCATGTGAAAAGACTGGGGAGTAATGTTGGTAATAAGTTAAAGCGTAAGCCAGCCGTGTGATGCTGCAGGAAAGGCATCGAATGCTATCTTAGCCTGTATTAATAGAAGCATAGTTTCCCAGCTGAGGGCTGTACTAGTCCCCCTACAGTTTGTGCTTGTCAGGACAAGATCGCACTCGTTAAATACCTGAACAGCTGCCACAAAAGTTGGGGAGGTTTGTTCTCTGTTCTTTCAGATGGTAAAACTAGGTCTAATGGTTTCAAGTTTCAGCCAGATGGAGTTTGATTGAAGATTAGGAGGAACTTCTTGACAGTAAGAGAGGTTCAGCAATGGCATCCGTTAGCTGGCTTCTCTGCAGATTGTGAAAAAGAGGCTGGGTCTGCATTAACTGGAGATCCTGCGTTGAGCACGGGATGGAATTTGATGGCCCACAGGGCCCCTTCTTTCTCCATGTATGATTCTGTGATTCTTTATGAGCCTCCTGGAGCCCAGAAGAGGCTCTGCAAATTCCAACCACAAAGGAAGGAAGCCTTGCAAAGCTTTAGTAGATTTTCCACAAAGGAAAATTCTGTATGTCAGGCTAGATCATTTTGGCCAGTCTTTGTGTCCCTGGGACTCTCTGGCAAGCCAGGTGGACTTCCTGAAATGGAAAACAGGCAGACTAAAGAAGCCAGTCTAGGTCAGAAGCCCATTTCTGGTTTTTGAGAAAGGGTACAGGGTGGCCCTGCAACCTCTATGAAAGATGAATGGCTGCTTCTGAAGGCTCCCAGGACAGTGTTATGTGCTGGGTAACTCTTACTCCAAAGAACACACTCTGAAGCTCACAGTCGGTTATTCAAAAGATAGTTTTTTCAGGGGAGGTGGGTTTCCAACCTAAATCTGGCAGTTCACAGTCTGCTAACATCCAGGAAAACCGCACTGTTTGAGGAAACCTGTCTGAGGAAGTTGACTTCACAGTAAGGCTGTTGACAAGGTTCCCCATGATATTCTTGCAACCACGGTAGTAAAATCTGGTCTATACAATGCTATTGTTGGATTTCTAACTGGTTGACTGACCGATCTCCAAGGGTGCTCCTCACCAATGGCTCCTGCTTATCCTGAAGAGAAGGGACTGGTGGGATGTCACAGGGTTCCTCCCTAGGCCCAGTGCTATTTGACATTTTTATGAACGACTGGATGTGGGAACAGAGGGGATGCCCCTCAACTTTGCAGATGACACCAAATCAGGAGGGGTAGCTAATGCACCAGAGGACAGGATGAGAATTCAACATGACCTTTACAGACTAGAGAGCTGGGCCAAAACTAACAAACTGTAATTCTGTTGGAAGAAATCTAGGGTACTACACTTGGCCAAGAAAAAAAGGCAACACACAGATATAAGATGGATGACAGCTGGCTTGACTGCAGTACATATGAAAGAGATCTAGGAATCTTAGTAGACCAACGGGTGAACGTGATGCAGCAGGTTAAAACGCCAATGTGAGTCAGGTAACCATGAAGCTCTATGAGGAGCAGCTTAGGAAGATGGGTATGTTTAGCCTCGAGAAGAGAAGGTTAGGAGGTGATATGATAGCTGTGTTTAAATATTTGAAACGATGTCATGTGGAAGATGGAGCAAGCTCGTTTTCTGCTTCCTCAGGGACTAGGACAGGGAGCAGTGGTTTCAAACTTCAGGAAAAGAAATTCCATCTGAACATTAGGAAGAACTTCTGGACTTGCTCTTTTTCTGCTATGTAGTTCTGAGATAGAGTTTCTGTAAGAATGCTGTTCCCTAACTTCTGAGGGGGGTATCCTTGGGGGACACCTTGATTTGCTACAAAAATACAAAGATTGGGGAAATTAGCGAGCACTGCTTAGCAAACCCGAAGGCAGGATAGCAAAGTGAGATCTTTACATGTCTATGCGGTCAGATGACACACGAGACAGGCCAAATGTACAGTTTGTTGAGCAGAATTGGAAAAACACCACACACATACACACAAAAAAGCAGTCCCTCACACAAGCGCACAAGGACTGAGTTGCAAAGAGATAAAGATTTAGAAAAGCAGAGGAAAAGAGGGCAGTTTCTTTGGCACCCGATCCGATAGTCTTCAGTCTGAGAAGAAGGAAAGTGAAGGTGGCTCGGTGACGGGAGATTGCTGAGGGGAGCTCTCGACTAGCAGAATGTAGGTGCACAAGTCAAATGTGGGAGTTCTCCAAAAAGGATCCCAAAGGGGACTCAATGAAAGGGCAGAACATGCCTTGGGGCAGACCCTTTCCCCAAAAAAATAATGGCTGAATCACGCAGATGGACCTTGTCTTTGTATTTCTCGCTGCCGCATGTGTCAGGAGAACAGAAAAAGGACAGTTGCTGAATATTTCGCTGCCACAAGCATCAAGCACATCAGGGGGATATGTAATCCTCTCCCGGTCCATTGTTGTTGAAGGTCCATAGAATGGTTGTAAATGCCTTCTGAGGTTTCCCTCTTGGAGAGGTGACCGGGGAAGCTTTGGTCTGACCTTTGCTCGGTCTTTGAGCGGGATGTCTATGTGCCTGTCTGGTAAACCTCTGACTTAATGATTTTGAATTTTACATGTATACTCACCCGAAACGGTCTGCTAGCAGGGGTAACAATGCATTCCATCAAGGAAATCATCTTATAAACTTTGTTGCATGGTGTGCTCTCGCTATCTCCGTCGTGGCTCAGTTAAAAAGATTTTGCATTTCTCTGAGGTGTGAGGTTAATAAGAGGGAAATATAGAAAGGAAATAGTTTTTGCAACGTTTGCTACCTGCTGTGCTGGCCATATTTCAAGATGTCTTCCCTTTACAAAGGTTGAGTGAGACTGTTAGCACACGATAGTGCAAAACATCACAAGAGGGTCTCCTGAGCCACCATTTGCTTTCTTTCTGACCAGGGATTCCTTGAATTGGGGATAAGTTAAAAGAATTCTTACCAGGCGATGGGGTCTTCCCAGTTGGGCCAAACTTCTTCCCCTCTTCTCTGGCCTTTCTACAGCTCTGGGTTATTGGTCTTGATGCCTGATGAGATCATTTGTCTGGTCAGCCCCTAATGAGATTTTCTTCTTTTTCTTCAAACAGGTACTCTCTGAACAAAGGCTAAGAAAACCTCATGGCAGCTTCAACCTAGGTTTTCCCTAAGTCTGGCTGACTCGAAGGCACACAGGAATGACAAACAACAAGGCATTAAGTAGGCGAAAGAATTTTAGGAGCCATACACCTGTATTATCAAGAGAAAAACGCAAGCGTGTACTATAAAAAGAGGGGTCGGGAGACAGACCACTAAGAAGAAGCAAAGAGAGAGTAGAATTAAATCCTCTGCTTTTCAAGGAGCTCTTATTTGTGACTTCTGATCTCACATTCTAATCAGAAAAGAAGTAGAATGGAAATCTGCACATCTACCTCCATACCAGAGTCTATGGAGGAGAGAAGCCGTATAAATGCATGGAATGTGGAAAGAGCTTCAGTAAGAGTGGAATTCTGCAATCCC
>CAOKZL010005557.1:0-11035 GCA_948472985.1 Iguana delicatissima | reverse complement strand
GAAGCCCCACTGCTGGACACCACAAGCAGCAGCAATAGGAACATGGAACTGGGGGGGGGGTGCGGCTGCAGAAACTGCTGCCTTGTTTGCACACAAGGGAGCAGTTTGGGTATGCGCACACATACTCTTACCACCGTGTCCCTGACAAAAGGAACAGGCAGCAGGCGCGTGTGAGTGCCCAAAGTATGTATCTGAGACTAGGGTTTGAATCCCCACATGACCATGGAAACCCACTGGGTTACCTCAGGCAGGTCATATTCTCTCAGCCTCGGAGAAAGGCAAAGGGAACAAATCTTGACAAGAAAACCCTCATGATAGGCTTGCCTTAGGGCAGTGGTTCTCAACCTGTGGGTCCCCAGATGTTCATGGACTCAGCTCCCAGAAGCCCCAGCCACTATGGTCAATGCTCAGGGCTTCTGGGAGCTGAAGTCCACGAACATCTGGGGACCCACAGGTTGAGAACCACTGCCTTAGGGTCACTGTAAGTCAGTTTTCAAAGGAGAGAGACACAATGGCTAGAAAGAACCTCCTCCTGTCAGTGGCACTTTGTTGTTGCATGTCTTCAAGTCACATTGGACTTATGGCAACCCTGAAGTGAACCCATCACAGGGGTTTTTTTTTTGGCAAGATTTGTTCAGGGGGCATTTGCCTTTGCCTTCTTCCTCTGAGGCTGAGAGAATGTGATTTGCCCAAGGTCATCCACTGTCTGAATGGGGATTTGAATCCTAGTCTCCAGAAGCCCTTAATAAATAAATATTTGAAAATTTAAGTATTTGAATATGTAAATCTGTATTTAAATATTTAAATCTTTTTTAAAGACATTATTATTATTTTCAATACATAAAATCATATATAAACACAAATATGTATATCATTATTATAGTTCTTCTGTCCCCCCCGCTTCTATATATCAAGAATTTTCCAGTTGAATCCTTTTTCTAAATATTTCAATCTTGAGTTAAGTCTTGTGGGTCCCCCACAACAAATTATATTTAAAAGGGGTCCCCGGTTAAGAAAAGTTTAAGAACCACTGGCCTAAACCACCAAAATATGGAACCCAGTCCTGTGCCCTGTAACACTTAATATTTTTAAAAGGGGGTTGCACAAAAGCATTTTGTTTTTCCCTGATCTTCAACTTCCCTCACTATAGCAGATGCTGTGACAATTCTTAAAGGATACAGTGTTGCCTGGAGAAATTTAGACTTTTTAAAAGGACATGTATTGTGAATCGATAATGAAAGTGAATTAGATTCAATTTAAGCAAGGTGTTTTAATTCAGTGATTTAAACCAGAGGCTGTTTTACACTCTGCACAGTTACTGTGCTATGATTCCAATTTAACTGCCATGGCAACATCCTATGCAATCCTGGGATATGCAGTTTAGAAAGGGGCATTTAGAATTCTCAACCAGAGAGCTCTAGTGCCTGAGTAAACTACAAACCTTGCTATGGCTGTTAAAGTGAAACATAGTGCTATAATTGTGCAGTATGAAAAGGCTCCAGGTTTCTCTTTTTGCGATTTGTATATTTCTGGCTCAAGCCTGCATGCTACCTGGTTTTAATAACAAGGTATTGTTCTCAGGAATCTCTGTCCACAGGTAGCTAAGTTTCAAAGAGAAAAAAAATGGGCGTGTTAACAATGCTGAAACATACCACAGCTAGGTAAAGAGGAAGAAAACCACTGGCAAATGTGCTACTGAAGAAGGATTCCTCTGGTAGAATATATGAACTTGCCCTCTGAGGGCAGTTGATAAGGGCAAATCATTCACTCGAATGACCTATCTTCCAACTGTCCTGATCTGGCAGAAACTGTTGTAATTAAAACTCTTTATCTTTCCACTTTTTCAGCTGCTTTTAAAGTGTCGGAGTTTCTCTTTCCTTCTCTTGTTTTTCCCCTTTGTCCTCAGCTTACTTCAATTGCTGCAAACTGAGTTCAATGTGGAAAAAGTAGTTGCAGTCAGGTGATTTCTGCAGTCTAGGCCCCTCCCTAAACTGCAAGCCCCAGGATTCCATAGGATGTTGGAAGTGGAATAGTAGCACTATAACAGTCTAGTGTGGAAATGGCCTCAGTTAACTCAAAGGAGGAGAGAGGAGGCGGCAGGGCAAAATCTTGCTGTTCCTAGTAGGCTCAGGCAAGAACAAATTGCTGCACCCTTTCCTAGCTTGTGTGGTTTCCTCATTAATTTTGTCATCTTGACCACATTCTGCAGTCGCTCCACCACGTGCATTGACTGCAGTTTTTATCTGTGAAATGTTGGAGGGTATGAATGACTCTTTGCTTATTAGCAAGACAAATAACGAACGCTATCCCCGTCCCTTAAGTGATCTTCTCTCCCACAACTTACAAATTTTGGCATCTGAGAAAGAAAGATGTTAATTGTTTGCTTATAGCAATAAAGCGAAGACTGAAAGATTAAAAGCGCTGTGGGTTGAGCAATGGATATTTGTAGAGAAGGGCTAGAAGTAGGTGAGGGCTATTTGGTTACATATCAAGATACTGACCTATGGTTATGGCAGAGTGTTAACTGAACTGCAGCAACTGAACTATCCTTCCTGCTTTTTACCCATGGATCTTTCCTTTAATTCCATTCCATTTTGCTTTTTACTTAGAAGTCCTGCCCTCAAACGATCCATTCCTGCTTTTTAGCCAAAACTCCTGTCCCCACCAAAAATCATCCCTTCTTACTTTTTTTCCCTAGGTCCAGTCCCTAATCCACGCTTTCCTTTTTTTACCCATGGATCCTTCTTGCTTGTGTATGTGTGCATGTGCCCTCAACTCACCTGATGATTTACGGCCGTGAATACTATGGGGTTTTCTTAGGCAAAGAATACTCAGAGGAGGTTTTCAAATAGAGCCTACAGAACCTGGTACTCTTTGGCAGCCCTGGTTAGTACATCCAAGTACTAACCAGGGCTGACTCTGCTTAATTTCCAAGATCAGACAGGTTCTAGTACTTTCAGGGCATTTAGGCCTGTTCCCTGCTTGCTTGGTAGCTATTACATTAGCCTGAACACAGTGGGATTTACTTCAGGATAAACAAACATAGAAGGATTGTGCCGCAGATAAACAACACATAGGTTTGCCAGACTGAAAACAGGAGGGGACTTCTGTCTGTCCGTCTGTCTCCACTGACAATACTGATTTGGAAAGACCAATGGTGTGACTCAGTACAAGGCAGCTTCCTGAGTCCCAGGGCAGTTTTGGCACAAAACAAGGCTGTTTAAATGTGGAGGGCCATTAAGGGAAGCATAATGGGAGGAAGCCATGAAAAGAAACCCCCAAGAAAGCTCTCCTGCAAAAATGCCCTTGAAAGGAAACAAAGTTGTGCAAGAGGAATCTTCATAGAGGAGGCAGGGATCTGACATTGCTTTACACTCTGAAAGCAAGTGGGAGGAGGAGGAGGAGATTGGTTTGTGCCAGCTGGCCTCCTTCCTCACTGTCTGATGACTCCTGTTTGCAGATTGACAAGTGTGTGAAGGAATTCTCCACGCAAGAGGGAATCCTGATTGACCCCTAGCAGTAAGCAGGATGTGTGGCTGGCACATGCCAGCGAGTGAGAGTGCCATTAGACAGAATGAAGTAACTAGTTCAAACAGCAGCGTTGGTGGCTCCTTTCCTCTACTATCTTCTTCACTTGAAGCCGGTCCTCCATACAGCTGGTCCTGGGTGGTTAAGTAGCCTGCTGCCCTCAGCTGCCAGCTGGGTTCAATTCTGCATGGAGATTAGTTTGTGTGTGCCATTTTGCCTGTTGCCTGAGAGAGAGAGCCAGGCAAGCTGGGTCTGCAGAAAAGCAGAGGATTAGAAGTATGAAATGTACTGCTTTGTAAGATGATTGCCAGAAGAAGTTGACCTCTACTTACTTTATATCATATGCCCCAAGGTAGAAACCTACTGTAAATCCTCCATCCATTCATGATCGTTTATGGGGACACCTGCTGGGCAAAACAATATTTAGATCTATATTTAGTCTGATTTTGAAATCAATCTGTTATTAACCCCTGTACATCAATTTGATTTTAAATGGATTGAAAAATTTCTGCTTGTTTAATTATTTATTTTTGCATTCAAGAAAAGCAAAAAATATTATTTTTTATTTCTGTAATTTATATCCTGTTCTTCTTTTATATGGCATCGAAAATGGCTCAAACTATATGATAAAATTACACACACATGCACGCACGTCTATATATACACATGAACACACACAACACACATATGTACAGTATCCATATATATTTAAAGGGATAATGGCCTTGTAGCATAACAGGCAGCTTGTGTGAGGACAAGAAAAAGGGTGATGTTATGATATAGCAATAAAAGCACAGATGAATTTGGCAGTGATGAGAGATAACCAGAGCATGGACAGAAGTTTTTGTGTCATGACTGTTTTCAGAGTGGAATCCAGGTTAGTCTGTTTCAGCAAAAATAGTTTGGACGTCAGGTCCCAGAATCTCCCAAACAGTATGGCCAGTGATCTTGCTGGCTGGAGGATTCTGGGAGTTGTATTCCAAAAAGCGTAACTTTCTCAGTTTCTCAGGAAAAACAACAAATAATTTGCTTCTCTTTAAAATGCCAGCAACAAATTAGATTTGTTGTTGTTCTGTATCTTCAAGTTGTTTCTGACTTATGGCAACCTTAAGGCAACCCTATCATGAGGTTTTCTGGGGCTGAGAGTGTGTGACACACCCAAGTGGATTTCCATGGCTGAGCAGGGAATTGAACCCTGGTCTCCAGGGTTGCAGTCCAGCACTCAGACCACTGCACCACCTCCAGATGTTAATTACAAAGCTGCATTTTCTCCTTATTTTATTTGCTTTTATTTATTATAGGTTTATCCTGATTTCCAGGCAAAACCTGTCTCCTTCAGTATCTCAGAGCAATGCCACTGGGACGATAATAAGTCACAGATCTGTTTCCTCAGGTTTTCAAACTAACTCCCTTGATACTTAGAGGAAAAGAAAAAGGAAGGAACATGTCTTTTCCACTTCTCACTCCTCTTTCCTGTCATTTACTACAGTCCGAGTTTGCTATGTGCTGGTGTTCCCTGCTAAATGCCCAGCTTTTCCGGACTGTGCCATGGACTCCATGTTTGAGGATGACATCAGCATCCTTACCCAAGATGCCCTGGTTCAGGATGACGAGTGGCTGGACAGCCCCAACACTGACCTCTCCAGTGAGATGTGCTCTGCTTCTCACTTTGCTCTAATCACGGCCTACGATGACATCAAGAATCGCCTGACAGGATTGGAGCGGGAGAACGCCAGCCTCAAGCGGAAGCTCAAAATGTATGAGATCAAAGTAAGTAGTGGCATTTAGATGTGTATGCACTAGGGTAGTGGCTCTCCACCTTTGGTTCTCCAGGTGTTTTGGACTTCAGCTCACAGAATCATCATTACCCACCCTATTATTATCTGCATTGAATTCGAAAACCAGTATGCTGCTTTAAAAATTAATCAACTCAAGCATTTCCTTAGAAAGCTAGGATATGTAGATTAATAATTTGTGTTTGTCTAATTTATTTTGTTCATTTCTATCCTGCTGTTTCCACAACAATGTGACTCAATGCGGCTTACAAATTATCAGAACCAGTACAGATATAAAACCCTACAGAAAGATCAGTGTGTGTTGTGTTTATAATTTAAAAGAAAACAATTAAACAATCTATAGCATTAAAACAATTTAAAATTTATTAAAACAAAATATCAATAAATATATTAAATAAAATAAAATGAGATAAATAAATGGAGTCATCTGTACTTTGTACATCTAAGTTGTGTCTGTACTTTGTACAGATGTATTTAGCCTTTGTATTTAGCCAGAAGAGACCAGCTTTCAATATGCATAATGAAAGAGGCAGCCAGAGCAGGGCCTATTAAATAGTGGCTCCTGAATTTTGTCTCTGAAGCATCCTTTTCAAAGGACATCTGGTTTTGCTTAAGCTCTGCAGGTTCTGAAACATAAATGAAAGGAATTTCATTCAAATAGATGTTCAGGAACTATAAAGCTACTACTGTTTATGTGGGAGTAAGTACCAGTGAAGTCAACATTACTTCTGAGTAGGCATTATAGGACTCCACAAAGAAAAAAAAGATTGGTTCTGACAGTCCTAACAGTTGCTCTGATATTTAATATGCTTCCTTTTTGTTTTTTAAAAAAATCACTTTTGTTAGTGCTTGTTTGTTAAAACATTTCTTAACTGCCCTTCATCAAATTCCACAGCAGTGTAGAACACAGATCAATTGTTTTAAATCTAGTAAAAATACAATAAAACACTAAAATCAACAACCGTGATAAAAGACAGTGGATAAAAATGACCAGGCAGGCTGAAGGACCACGCAGATTTAAAAGATCTGGAAAATGAAAACATCTTAACCTTGTGCTGAAAAAAATTACCAAGTAGGGGCCTGGAAAACCTCTTTAGTTGCAGCACCATCCTTTAGGGGTGTCCACATGTCTGGAAGAAAGAGGAAGCGCATCACAAAAAAAGGATATTGATTTGCAAAGAACCACGTTGTACGTATACATGCACATTTGGAAAGAATCGCTATCATTTAAATAGAAATTCAATACACATTTCATCAGAGTGTTGAAGATCATGATCAGGTGTACCTGCCTGCTTAGTCTTGTTGTCTTGACCATGGACTGGTTAGTTCTTCAGTGAAAGCAGGGATGAGCAACTGCCAGGTATGGGGGCCCGTTTCCTTCCATTGTCCCATACCCACACCTGCACCAACAACATTTTGGCTAACTATAAGAAACCAGAAGTCACTTTCAGTTTTGCTCCATCTGATTTTATTTTATTTTTTTCGGGTTGGTTAGAGGGTTAGGGAAATCATGGAGTACTAATCAGCTGTCATGTTGTGGGATATTTTGATGGTGCCTGAAGTAAATTTTGGGCAATGTTCTGCTAGATTTTTTAAAATGAATCCAGGAACTTTGGGGGTGTCCTGGGACACATGTGAAGTTCACAGCTTTCAGCTTGCGGGTCACATTTTGCTCTACTCTGAATTAGAGAATGTCTTCAAAGAGAAGACTGCCCTTTGTAAAATAGGAGACATAGCCACTGAGAAAGCCCATTCTTTCATAACAATTTATAGAACACACTTCTGCTAAAGAAGATATTTGGAGTGAAATCTCTGCAGAGGATCTTAAGACAGGCTTGAACTGAAATGTAACCACATCAAATTTCCTTTAAAATTTGGTATCACATTTTTTCCTGAGTGTTTGACTATGGCTTTTGGCTACAAAAGTTTGTTCCCCAACCATAAACGTTATTTGTCTGATGACATCAACAGAATCCTCCAGCCAGCATGGTAACTAACCTCGCAGGATGGGCAAGTCTAGAAGTTGTTACCCAAAAACAGTATTTCTAAGTTGTGTCTACAATACATTCTTAACCTTAATGGTATCATTCTTTTTGTGTCTGATGTAATACATTTAACATAGCCACCCCTCTGACGTTTAAGACGTTATAGTTTGGCATTCTCATTTGTTATGGCTCCCCACTTTACACAGACATTTGGAGAACACACACACACCATAATGTTTGCTCAGTTTTCTTCTTATACTCCTGATGTGCAGTTCCCATTGATCAGTGAATTTGGAGAGGAACGTATCTTCCCAGCCTATGACTCCAAAGAGACGTCTCTTTTGAAAAGTGAAAAGGCCAACCTCCAGCAACAGCTGAATCAGTTCCAGCGTGAGGTGAGTGATACTTCCTGACACACTTGGAAGGGGATTTTAAAGAGCGAAGGCTTTTAGCTGACAGTTCAGCTCATAGACTTTTGCTTATAGCATGAGGAATTGTACTGTTGCCTCATGAATTGTGGTGATTTGTTCAAGAGCATGGTTTATTTACAGTATTTTTGGGTGACCTTGTTACTCCAGGCAAAAATGGTGTCACCTGATTATAGCTCCATGTCTGAACCTCAAAAGAAGTGGTGATCAAGAGAGACCCTTTGACTTTCAGGCATGAAGAAGTAACACAAAAGGAACTGGCCTCTGCCACAGAGGGCTTAACTGCAGTTTTTGGCCCACTTCCCTGTCCTACTCTGGAATCAGAAAGGGTTGAAGGATATTGCCAGGTTGGCCATATACTGCAATGGCTTTCCAGGCATTCTTGACCATGGCAACAGCAAACAGGAATTGAAGGGAAGCAAGGGAGAACTGCTGTGTAGTCTCTGCCCAGCTCCGCAGCATCAGGCTGAAAGAAAGGCACTTTGTGCTCATCAGATAGCTGCAGCCCACTCACCATGGCATGCAGAGCAAGTGACATTCTTGGCGCTTGATCTAGAGTATCCTTTGTTTAAGTAAATGAAGCTATTCATCCTTAAGATGCTGCTTGATTCTTTATTAATTGTTGCTTTGAATCATGGGGGGAAAAGCCAATCTCAAGGCAAGCCCAAGACATTTTGCTACCTGAGCTGAAGGACAAGATGATTCCTTTCCCTTTCTATTTAATTATTTATTCTTTTATTTATTTATTTTCTTGAAATATTTATATCTCACCCTATATTCCAAGATCTCAGGGTGGTCATTTCACCTATTGCTTCTGTTTTACTGATATCAACAGTTGACTGCGAAATTTGTGAGAGAACAGTATGCTCCATTTCAGTGTGTTGGGGAAGCAGGCTAGCTGGGGGAATACAGGACGAGTTGTCTGAAGGACACCTTTCTCTCCTCCAGCAGTGGTGAACAGCTAGGTGCTGCCATTGCTGTTCCCTCCACTCTGCTGGCTGAGTCAACCACCTCACTGTGCCTTATGGCCAAGCTGATCTCCTGTCACCACTGCTGTTGCTAGGAGATTTCATTTCCCTGCTGTTTCCCCTTTCCCCCCATAAAGAGCACCTGCTGTTGCTCCCACTGCTGGCTCTTTCATCGAGCAGGAGCGTGCTACAGCTTGTCAGTAATACACCGGAGTTGCAGCAAGATGGGACATACTTTGTTTTTTGAAAAGAGAATGAAGTTTTCCCTGCTCAAAGGTAAAATAAGGTGAAAGAGAGGGCTCTCTACAGTTTCAGCTGTAGAAATTCCATAGCACAGAGATGACATTGTAGAACAGGTCATGGGAAGCAAGGGCAAGCAGAAAGATTGAGTTACTTGTTCTCAAATCACACGCTAGGCGAGATCATGCTGGTGTGCCAGTTTAGATCCCAAATAGCATTTGCATCTGAAATTCCAGCACCACGTTTGTATTGGAAAGTCCAGAAATCTCCTAGGTATGTTAGGCATCAGATCCTGCCTGATCTTGAAAGATAAGCATGGCCAACTTTGGTTAGTACTTGAATTGGAGACTGCCAATGAATACCAGGTGCTGTAGGCTATATTGCAGGGGGAAGGAACTGGCAAAACCACCTCTGACTATTCCTTGGCTGAGAAAACATTATGAAAAATTCATGGGGTCACCGTAAGTTGACAGGCGACTTAACAGCACACATATGCACAGGTATGCTACCTTGATCCCATTAAGAGGAGAAGCAGGATACAGCTGTAACTATTAATAGAAGTCAAAATGGAATTCTAAAACAAGGTGAGAGAAAAAGTAAGGCAGTGGTTTGAGAAGAGTGTCAATAAAATTCTTGGGAAAAAATTGAATGAGTAAGTGGTATTAATGCCTCCCACCACAGCCCCACACAACCTTTTTATGGCCTTTCTGCACTACACTGTTAAAATGCTGTTATTCCACTTTCAACATGCTATGGAATCCTGGGGTTTGCAGTTTAGGGAAGGGCATTTAGAATTCTCAGCCAAAGAGGTCTTTGACCTCAGTAAACTACAAACCCCACAATTCCACAGGATGTTGAAAGTGGAATAATTGCACTATAACAGTGTAGTGCGGAAGAGCCTTTAATATTTTCTGAGTATGTGCTCAACACCAGCAGAGGGTTAGAGTGGGAAAAGCAACATATGGTATGCCAGATGTTATTGGACTGCAACACCCAACATCCCTCACCACTATCTATGTTTGCCTAGGTCTGGTGGGAGTTCAGTCAAATTACATTACATCTGGAGGCCATGATAATAAGGTCATCCTATTTGCCTCCATCAAGGAAGTAAAAAAATAATTTGAGTTCTCTCATCTCAATATATTTCAAAGAAAACCAGCATAGCAACTTTACAAAACAGCTTTGCAAAGCAAATATCTTGGGAATGTCTTGTATTAATAAATTACTTCCTGAGCTTTGATTTGCAAAGGGGCATACAAATCTGACAGCGGTTATTGATCCTTCTGGCTGCCCAATATTGTCTTCTCTCACTGGCAGTTTTCCAAAGCAGCATGAACTTCCTGCTTATAATGGATGTATTTCCTATAAGGAAAAGCTGTTGTATACATTCCCAACTTGCCCCCAAAGCACTTTGGCATACTTCAGTAAAGGCTGAGAAATGTCACTGTTTTTCTTGAGGTTCTTGGTGATTCTTGTATGCCTGTGATGTTTTCCATGAGCATATTAGGAGTATCTGGGGCAGTTGGGCTGGTGCACAGCAGAGGAATGGAGGGTTCCTTCCAACATATCCTCATTTCCCCCATATGACTTTTCATGAGGGTAAGTTAGGCTCAGAGCTTGGAAAGTTACTTTTAAAAAGTAATTTGTTCCTATTACTCATTAGAATCTATTTTCAAAAAGCAACTTGTTGTCATTAGTGTTTTTAAAGTGCTACTTTTCATTGCTTTGTTGAGGGAAGAGTAGAATTGAAAAGCAAATGGCATAAGACTTGAAAACAGTCCATCAAATATGCTCTAAAAGTGCATGTCGACTTTTAAAGGTAGCTTGAAAGCATTACCCATGGGATAGCTTCTTTCCCACTTGTTATATTAGATCTGAAATGTGATTTGGGTTATGCCCTTGTTGTTCTCCAGACGTATCACAAAATTAAAGATAATTCACCAGTTTTATCAAAATAGTAATAGATGTATGCCTGTATTTTATCCATAACTTAGTGTGTATGAATATTTTCAAAACTATGATTCCTTCTTTTTGAATCTTCCCCAATGTGTAATTTAGAAGTAATTTCAGAAAAGTTGTTCCTTACAGAA